>ML799698.1:71146-82640 GCA_009831015.1 Picea engelmannii | reverse complement strand
GATTTTCAAAGTAACCAAGTTCATCACCTTCAGTAAGATATTCATCTTTATAAATATCATCAGGATCATTATTTGAAGAATCATCATTTGGAGTCTCAGAACAAGAGAGAAACATATTTACATCAATACTCCTATCATTAATCAAATCACAAGAACAATCAATCAGGTCACTTGTATCGCAGATTGCATCACACATTATTTTTTCTTGCTTTATATATTTAACTTCATTTGTGAGTACTAACAACACATCCTCCTTTGCCACCGATTCTTATTGCAGTGATTCTATCAATTTTTCCTTTTGATATTCAATTTTAAAAATATCATCCATAATTTATCTAGTGATTTCAAATTTTCTTCTAATGTGTTGATGTGTTGTGTAGCAAAACAAACAAATTCATGATGAAGTTCATTATCTCTTGTTTTGGATTCTGCAACTTTGACAATTATGGATTGATTTTGTTTTTGTAGGCTATCTATTTCTTGTAAATCATTATTAACGTCTTGTTGTAATAATTCAATTTCTTTACTAGTTGTTTGAAGTATTTTTCCTCCTTTGCTCATGTTTAAAATTGCTAATGATTCACACTCGCTTGTAATCTTGTGCGCTTGTTGAAGAATAAACACAACGAGTTGGGTGTTGGATTCAACTGATAATGCACCCTTCTTTACAAAATAACACAATGAGTGTAAGAGTGTCAGGTATCATTAAGCATGCACCCAAAGTTAACACTTCAAACCTTGTAACTTTACTCAAATTTCAATTTATTTGACCTAACCAAAATATATTTGACTTGGTTTGACTTAGCTTTGACTTAAATTCAAATCCAAACATTATATGAATAGACATTTATTTAATGACCAACCTATCACTCTTTAACTTAACTTGAACTTAATAAATCACCCTTTCATAACTTTTACTTTAATTTTACATTAATGCACTCTCAACAAGACTATACTCTCAACCATTAAATTCTTGGACTTTAATATTTACTTCACTCAAACTCTTCAACTTTATTGTTTTAACTTGACTTAACTTAGATGCATAAACCTGTAAAAACTTCTATATGGTAAATAACTTAGACCCTTATTTTAAACTAAGATACCCTCACTAATAGCTTTACATACCCAATACAATTCGATTCAGCCTTATTAACCTTTTTTTGACTTAAAAAAATATAAAATTAGAATGTAACTTAATACCATGACTTCACCACAATTACAATTACAATTACTTGGATCTCACCTTCTTTAATTGGAACTTTTTTAAAATAATGAAGAAAGATAACTTTCTTACCACGTACAACACACTATAAATAATTTAAATTATTGAATTTAACTTTAAAAATTTCTTTGATCAAATTTATTCCCATTTCCCAATGAAAAGAATCAATTTTCTTTAAAATCCATGCATATATATAGGCAATCATTATTGGATATGTTGAATCTTCTTACCAACTTAGAAATAAGTTTGCATATCCATGGAGCGCCCTTATGAAATGTTGAGTCATTGTTCAAGTCTGACATCATGTCTTGGATAATCCAACACAATATGAGGCAACATCATCCACGTAAATAATCGCACTCATATGTGACTTATCTCATTGTTACTCACACAAATATGCTTGAGTTTGGAGGTAATTCTCAACAAATTGTACCTTATGATGATTCTTTGAATCTCCTCGACTTTTCCAATGGTGACAATGATGGCTTTGATCTCCTTCTATGTGAATAATCTCGACCACCGACTTCCCTATTCCAATAAAAATATTACTGAATCCTTCAAATCAGATTTAGCTACTCATATTTATGCACATAGAATAGTGGCACCCTTAATCATAATGGTGGCTCCTTTAATTAAATAATAATTGCACTTTAAATTGAATGACTGATCTTCTCAACTCCTCTACAGCTTGGAACGTGACATCAATAGTCAATACCACTACCTTTGCAATCTTATTTTTACAATGGATTCTTAATGCTAAACTCAATACCATTATAGGAGAACACCCACCAAGATCGAAAGGCACCTCCAGGAGCTTGAACAGTGAGAACACAGATCAACACACTCACAATACTTGGAGTTATGATTAACTTATTCTTATATATGGACTTTCTCAATAATAACTCGTTTTCTCACAACCATTATTTCTTTGCAAGTTGATTGGTGGCTTCCTTCTACGGCTTCCTTCTGCAGCTCCAACAAGCTTCAACATATCTGCACTCCAACATTATCATGGAGCATCTCACACATGCAAACTTATAAAATCACCTTGCTCTAATACCAAATGTCGGTTTCAAGAGCAACATACAACAAATATTAACACATAAATCATCATAAGAACACCCTGAACCTGCACAAAGGATGTCAATTTAGCTTCATTAGGAACACATGCTCATTCCTAAGAGCACACACATGCTCTAGGAACACACATGTCCTCTAGGAACATGTGCATGTTCCTATGGGGTAAAAATATTTTACTTCCCATGACATGTCTATTTTAGCGATAGACCGCAACCACGCAACGAGTTTTAGGAGAGGTTGAGAAAATTTGGGAGAGAAAATTGATGAGAGATGGAAAAATCACTGTCGAACTTCATTGACATGGTCTTCAATTAATTATAGGTAATTATTTTGATGGAATTTGATATTTTTTATTTCATAATTTGTTTAAATGATAAAAATAAAAATAAAAATAAATTTCCCTTAGTAAATTGCAACACACTTAATTAATATGGAACCTGGAGAGAATGTAAACCCAACATCACCATAGGAAGACACACCAAACCCCAAACCACAATTGGTAAACATAAACATGGAATTTGATGCAAGGTTGAGATCTCTTAGAACCCTTATTCAAGACTTACAAAATACTAGAGAGCCCTCATGATTTCCACTAGCTACTTCCCTAGACACCATTGTATCTTCCATTACAAATGTCCAAGGCCAATTAACTCACATTTCTGATTACGGGGCCAAAATGTATGAATATTATAGAATGGATCTAGATAAAAAAAAATTAAAGACCTTAACATTTCAAAAAACGTCCTGATGACATTGTTTATTGACCTTAGAACTAGATTACAACCACTAGTCACAAAGAGACGCATTTGTATGGACCGGTGCACCTTCCAAACATTTTTAGACAATTGTATGGATATGTGGTTTATGGTCTTTGAAAAACCTCCTTGCAATAATAGGGGGGTGCCTCTTTGTTTTTCTGACAAAATTATGGGTAGATTTTATTTTACATCACCATGTCAACTATTTTGACATTGGTGAATTCTAGGGGGTGGTTCATGGCTCTATGTAAGATAGAGAAAATTATATGTGTGACTCATTTCTAGGTCATCCTCCTAGGTGGAGGCATAACCCCCCTGTCTATCATCCTCCTATTTTGAAAAGCATAATCCAGACCTAGACATAAATATCCACCTTGACACATCACATCACACTTACATCATTTTCTCACTAGGAACAACCTTCAAGTGATGTTGAACACTAAAACAAAGTATGGCCAGGAGGGGGAACATGAGCCTAGTTATTGTGACCCTCACAAATGCTCGAACCATGTTAAGACTTGTTATGGGCCGATGGAAACCACTAGATATGATAGTTTCATGGAGGATATTAGTATCTTGATCATCTCTATGTTCTTCATTGATTATATATATATATATATATATATATATATATCTTATTGTTTTTTTTTTCTATATCTAATTAAACGATGTTTGTATGTTAGTTTCTTCCGTTGATGCAAAAATAGAAGCATCTTGTCCGTTCAATGTGTCACACTCTTAGGTATGGTGGGATGAGTGATTCATGAAATAAAATGATTATTCCTAACAAAAATTTGCATATGTTTTCTGTCCATGTTCTAGATGATTTTAGTCTGAATGTGCATGTGTTTTGTTTCTACAAGTTGTGGTTTCATATAGCTCAAGGAACCATGTCCACCTGGGATGGACATAGCGCCCCTTTCCCAGGTTTCATGTGTCCAGTTAAATCTTTTTTAAATGTGAATTTTTTTTTATTTTATTTTTGGTTGATTTTCACATTTTTGTACGAATAAAATTTTATAAATGTGTATGCAGGTGTGTTCATTGATTTCAATGTCGCCAATACCACCATCATACTATTCATCGCTATTGACATTCCACCCATTATTTGTCCCCTGCTCCAGGGAAAGTTTGATCCTTTAGGGATACACAATTTATTTCCATTGAAAAAATAACCATTTTACAAAAGGTAATCCAGTTATGTTGTCCCATCCAAAATTGTTGAGATTTGGCACTTCTATGCAACTAGTGTAAATTTATTGTCACTATCATATAGAACCTTGACTAACTCAAATATAATTGTCACATCCTTCAACATTTCCAACATCAACACTCTCCTCCTTGGGGCATATGTGCCATGTTCTGTTTCTTAAACTTGTGCTTCAACATAAACATATATTGATAGAAACTCAAGTCATACCACATATCATTGCTTTAACTTCACTGGAGTATTGATGAACTTCAATGCCTAATGGTATATGTACAAAATGAACTCCTTCGACAACAAATAATGCCTATAATGCATAATTGACTACACAATTGCACATTAATCCAAACCATAAGAAAAATATGTACATTACATGTTTTCAACTTCTAGCTAAATAATGTTATTGACCTTACCTTTTGACTTAACCATATGCAAATAGTTTCATTACATTCATCGTAGAACACCTTGCTAAAATATGACAAAATAAATGTAGGTTTTTCCATAATCTTTGTTTTTAGCATCTCAAAATTGTATTGCAACATCATTCTTTGTATGTTTGTGTGTGTGTAATCCATTTAATCCTCTATGAACTTAATAATCCCATGAAAACTCCTCAATTATAATAATGTGTGATGTAAATCACAATAATATTTCCTTCAACTTCACTAAATCCATGGACAACCCATGATTAAACACAATGAAGCCAAGGTACATCGACAACAATTCCTCCTTGAAAACAATCCACACTTTTAATTTAACAATAATTAATTATTTCTTAATGATTTAAATACTAGTGTCATATTTCACTGATATTGGTCTCATATTTTATGGAAAATAAATATATCATTCAAATAAATAATCATAAACTTGTACCAATATTCAAAATATACTTTTTAAATTGAAAGGTCAATTTTCATCCCAAAGACATTATTTTTTCTTGTCCCATCTATCTTACCTCGTCTTATATTTCCTTTGGCAATCTCATCTCCTCCCCACTCCAAAATGCATATTTTATTAGCAAAGACACCTATCCATTTTCTATATCAAAAAATAAAGAATCTATTATGTGATTGAATCCTAGAGCAACAATATAAAGAGACTAAAACAAGAAGGTCCTCTCTCTATCTGCCATCCTTTAGTTATGTATTTCTATGTGTGATAGATGTTATACATGTCTAGGGACATGCCATCAATAATGTATTTGACTTGTCACTAGGATTAAAAATCCCCATAATAATTAAAGATATATGGTTCATCGGTATATAGTTGTAGGACTAGCACAATAATTAAGTTTTAGCAACAGTGGGGTAGGGCATTGAATAAAATGGCCCGTAACTAGTTAACCATTGTTTTTCAAACTCTATGCATCATCATTTATACCTTGTCGGTTTGTGTGAGATAAGCTACATAGAAGTAATAAAAAAGACATAGGCTATGAACTAAGGTTCTTACATAATATTATTTTGTACACAGAGGTTGCAAAACTCAAAACAAGTAGGGTGTTGGATTAGAAGAAAACATTTGAGAGTGTATAATATCAAATTTCAATGGTATAAAGTTAGATCGCAGGAAAAGCATAGATATTAATGAGCAAGAATATCAAATAACAAAGTACACATTCACTGAATTAAAAATGAAAATTAAAGTAAGGTTGAAGGATGACAAGATGTCGCAAATTGATATTGCAACACTATAGAATAAAACCTATCTTTATCATTTATGTTTAAAAAATTAGTAGTAAAAAAAAATATGAAGTATATTACATAAGTAAGAAAATGAGCAAAAGATTCATACCCAAGCATGGAAGCATTCATTCCACTAAAATACTATTTGTTTTTCAAAATATGTCATTATCTACATTTTCCTTTACTTGACCCTCCATTTGGAGCTTGGTTTCAAGAAACAATCATCATTGTACAACCATATAATATGCAAAATATTTTCCTACCTTCACCTTCCTCATACTCTAATACTAGTGAACTTGCATATTTAATCACTGTAAGTTTAACCCAATATTGCATTGATTCCCCCATGTCATACAAAAACCAATCCTTAATGCCTCCACCCATTCTCTAACTATTAATTGCACGTTCATCATCATCTCAATACTTCAATGCAATATTTTGTAGCCTCTACCTAGCTTTCCTAGATCTTGGAACTCTTCTCAAAGTTCACTGGCTAAACTTGAAACCTCATCAATTGTCAGCATTATCATTCCAACCATTGTTAACTTTTTTTTCCATAGACCGTCTGCATGAAATTCCCCTAGAGATATGATTTCAAAGAACAAGTGTTGGAATATGTTGTAGAAGCCTTCTCAAAGCTTTCTTCATTGAATAGATGAACACCCTGGGTCTTCAAAATAAGACCTCTTTCTATGATCTTTGAAAATTTCAAGGCCAAGCAAAAAAGGTTTTGGATATCTCTTCATGAACTACAAGCACTCCAAAAAATAAGCATCTCTTTTTGCAACAATATTTTCCAGGCCACTCTCATACCTATGCAACATGCAATCTATACTACAACACACAAGAGGGGGAGACATGTTCAAGTTATTGAAAAAAAGGAAGGGAATCTTTTGGATCACACTTCGAGTTTAAGGAAAGAATGGAATCAAGATACAAATTATAAAGGCCCAATGCTACAAGGAATATGACATATGTATTTGTAAGACGAAGAAGATGCTTAGGAGATTCTTTTGCACTTAGATTTTATTTATCAAAAGCACCACCTCCATCATTCATCAGACTTGCAATCTTGCTTTACACAACTTCTTAATTGTTTTTATGCTTCTTCCAATTTAGAGGGATCATTACAAGATAATGTGCTCAAAATGCACAATTCCCTTGCGAGGATTTTTGAAACCTCTCATTCAAGCACCTTCCTTACTACTTCTTACAGAACATTCCATACCTTGTTATTTTTTCCCTTGATTAAGCCTCTTGATTGTAGTTCAATTGCCATTTTCTATGGAAGAATATGTGTTTCACAAGAGAATTTGATAACCACACTCTATCTTTATATCTTGGTGACATGGTAATAAAATATTTTTCTATTATATGTTCATAAATGTTTTGTGATTTAAAGCACACATGAATTATGTGGATGACTTAAGTTGTTTATTTGCTTGACAAATTCAGAGGCTATTTCAACAAAATATTGTCAAGCATAAGTATCAACCATTACATTGTAATTTATACTAGATTTTTCTTGACAAAGACATTGCAACTTTGGAACTCATGTCTACCAAAGCTCTAGCAATGGGTAGAATAGTCATTTTTGTGGTAAATAGTTTCCAAGTTCGCACAATTTATTTTAAGATAATTCATTTTCCTAAGAAGTTTATTCTCACTCACTCATGTTGCCAAAATATACTAATCGTTTTTGTGGTAAATAGTTTCCAAGTTCCCACAATCTATTTTAAGATAATTTATTTTCCTAAGAAATTTATTCTCACTCACTCTTGTTGCCAAACTATACTAATGACTCTCTCTTTCCCAAAATACATTGGTGACTATCCATGTCACATTGATTCATAAGGTTCATGGAATATTTAATCCATGATTTCCATAAAGAGTAGGTCTTGCCTTATGGTATAAATAAATTGACTTACCACCTCTTGTATCTTGCGTGCACCGCTTGCATCAAGAGAAAAACTGAAAAACTAGTATAGGTACTACAAATTATCCAACCATTCATTTTCACATGCAATCTCATCTTCATCAATCAAAAAGGTTATAGACTCATCACAAACAACATTTCTCCAATAAATATTTAGAGAACAAGCTAATTCATATATAGTTCAACAAATAACATCTACTTATTCTTTCCAAAATACCTCCATTTTCCCATATACCTCCATTTTTGGATGAACCACTCTTCATGTCAAATGAACCTCTATCCAAACAGAACCCAAAATATGAAGTACTTAAACACGTCATACACAAGCTTCAAACACTTGACTTAGTTATTGTCCATGTCATATGCGAATTTGTTCGAATTAAAAAGAAAATATAAATCCAAGAAATTTATGGTAATAAATCCAAGAAATACATCACACAAAAGCAGAGATCAAAAGAAACACAAAAAAGGATGACCCAAAATTGAAGAGAAAAAAAAGCATGAGAGTGCGTTTTGGATTTCTCAGCTTTTTGAGACCAATTTAAAAAAAAAAATCCCCGCTTTTGGATTTGTCTCATCTGTTCAACGACTGCTAAGGAGAGAGAGGGACGCCTATAGAAGTTTCACATTTACTTCTATCTATGGTCTGGTCCGGTTTATGTCTGTTCTTGTGCTTTAAATTATGTCATGTCATGCACGTATGTGATAGAGGAGGACAAAATTCAGAACTTAAAAGGAAGGGTGGATGAGCTCTTGAACAGTCACTGTGTTGGCTTCTTTTAATACCAGGTACATCTTATGTAAATTCACAGACGCCATACTTTCATTTTGTAAATTCATTTCAGAAAATTAAATCTATGTCTTATTGTTATTTATTTTTCCCTCTGTTCTCACAGGCGCCATACTTTCATTTGGTAAATTCGTTTCAAAAATTTAAATCTATTTCTTATTATTATTTATTTTATTTATTTTTCCCTTTGTTCTTCTCTGTTCTCACAGGTGCCATGCTTTCCTTTTGTAAATTCATTTCAAAAATTTAAATCTATGTCTTATTATTATTTATGATTCCCTATGTTTTTCTCTGTTCTCACAGGCACCATCCTTTCCTTTTGTAAATTCATTTCAGAAATGTAAATCTATGTCTGTCTGTCTCAAAGGTCATGTACATTCTTCCTTTCATTCTTGTCAAAATTATTCAGCGTTGAACTAAGGGTTTAGTTAAATTTTTAATGTTTTGTTGTTATGATGGATAGGAACATATTTGGAAAGAAAGATCAATGCTCTCTCTTAATAATCATTGGGTACATTTCTTCTCACAAGCCCTTGTCCTTTCATTTTGAAAATCCCAGGTCCAGATTTCCTTATGTTAATTCCAACAATCCCATGTCCGGCTTTCTTTTTGTTAATTGCAACAATCTGATGTCCAGGCTTGCAATCCAATAGCTACTATGTCTCCTTGACATCATCATGGCTTTGGCTTCTTGATAGACGATCTCTTTGTATACTTTATATCTTTGTGTGTATACTTTATGTCTCTGTGTGTGATAGATGATCTAGACGTGCCTCTTCCTCTGCTTCACCCATTAATCATACACAATACACTTCACCATCAATTACAAAACCCCTCCATCAATAATTACAAAACCCCTCAATCAACCTCTTGATTTGTTTGAATTCAAACACCAATCACGGAATTGTGAGGTGAACAGGAGAGCTTGGTGACCATAGTTGTCTTTAGTTTGTTGACAATTTTCACAATCATTCCAGTGTGCCTTTGATCTCCCAGCAATCATTCCAGTTGCACTCTTAATGTGATTCACCATAGATTTGAATTTATATTATCTTTCTTTCAACATCGCAACACATTATCATGTGATTCACCATTATTTTCATTTGATTTCAATGTGATTCACCATTAATTTCAGCATGGCAACAAATTATCTTAGCGCATTAACTGGTTGGTTAGTAGCAATTAATATTCAGATTAAATCATATTAAAGGAAAAGTAGCAATTCCAGTTGCACTCTTAATGTGATTCACCATAGATTTCATGTGAATGTTCAATTTATATTATCCGTATGTTTCTTTCAATATGGCAACACATTCTCTTGGTGCATTAACTGGTTGTTTATTAGCAATTAATATTCAGATTAAATCGTATTATATGAATATTCTAACACCAAGTGGAACTGTTATAAACACACTTTATTCCCAACAGTGTACAATCTGATACTTGGTTTGGTTTATCACTGCCATTTTATGGATTATATAATTAAAGTGTAATTTAATTATGGAATTGGGCAAAGGTTCCATTTTGATTTTGGAACCTCAACCTTGAATTTAATAAACGTTCTACCACCAATTCACATGGTTACTACAAACATACAATAACATGCCATTGTTTGTAAATTAAATTCTTATGCATAAAAAGAAATAATAGATTTCCATTGTTTCTTAACTGAACTATTTTTTCAATTCTTAATTGTGATATATATATGTTCATTTTCGATAACTAGTATGCACGAAATCTATATGATAATTACAATATTCAGATAAGTATTAAAGGCAAAGTAGAATTGGCCAGTGATCATTGATTGCAAGGTATGCAATCAACTTATATAAGAACATTATGTAATCTTATATAAGAACATTGACCAAGATAAATAAAGTAAGCCATTTTGTCTTGACACTCTTAATATTTATTGTTAATTTTCTTTATTTTTGGATTGGATTAATTCTTCCATCGCTTCTCTTTCACCCTAGGGTTTTCATTTTGAAAGGTCTTCACTCTCACCATGTTTGCATTACCAATTTCACTTATAAGAAGAAAGAAAATGTAAATGTTGACTAGTATTTCATGTGGAAGTATTAAATAAATATTTTATACATATCAATGAGATGTAGATATGAGGATTTATCAACACCCTGTTATTATAAAGTTTTTTTTAAGTGAGGTGCATATAGATTGTTGATGAGGATTCAGTGAGGTGTATATATATCGATGATGAGGATTCTACTGAAGCATCATAAGAACGTATTATATTTATTCAGCACTATAAATTGGAATTCCCCCCAAAACATAGATATTTACTAATAATGAATATTGAAATAATAAATACATATTGTGTACACATATCAATCAAATTTAGCTACGAAAATTGCATATTTTCTTTTGGTGAGGTGCATATACAACTAAGGACGGCTGTAGCGGTCCATTGAAAAGGAAGGCAAGAATATATATCGATCTCTTCAATAGATATTATGAGAGAAGAATTATTTTTTATAAATTAAAAAGTCTAAATTTATTTTAATGTTAAATTTGTTTGTTTATAAATCAATCAAATATTATTTATAAATAATTGTGATGTGATGAGTCACTTTACAAGGGTGTATATGGACAGTAATGATTATCTTTATTGTTTTTTTGTATTTTTAGAAGATAAAATGTTTTTATTTGTTAATTAGTATGGTTTTGTTTTTTGTTGTTAAATAACATGATTGATGTTGTTAGATATGATATTGGCATTTTTATATTTTTAATGTGTATGTTTATTTGTGTCTATGCAGGCTTTTTGTGTCTAATGTGTTTTTCTTAAGTGTTTGTTT
>ML799698.1:57409-68102 GCA_009831015.1 Picea engelmannii | reverse complement strand
CCCCCCCCCCCCTCTCTCTCTCTCTCTCTCTCAGCATTGAGGACCAAGTATTACTACTCCAACATAAATAAAGAAAGGCATCATGGACCAAGAACAAGGATTCTCATGGAATAATGGATCATATATAAATTAGAGATTGTCATGGAAGAATGGATCATATCCAAATTAGAGATTGCAAACTTTATGCTCAAATTTATAAATTACTAGTCGATAAGGTGAAATTATTGTTCACCTACTCTCATTTCTAATTACATATGCTATTAAAGGAGACAAAATTTTCATTGGAAAATGATTGGAATTTTACAATGGCATGGTAGAGGAAGAGGATGACGATGAAGATGATGATCAATATAAAAGTATGTTGAACTTTTTATGTTAAAATATTTAAAAAGATAATAATAATAATAATGTTGGATTCTATCTAATTTTAATAATGCATGTTCACAACACCTATCTTGGTGATTATTTAATCATACATATCCCCGACCCTCAAACCTTCATTATTGAATCATATATATTCTTGGAGAATAAGAAGCCTACTCGAACTCAACAAAAAGTCAAAAGTAAGGGAACCTGGAACACCTATCTTGGTGATTATTTAATCATACGTATCCCCGAACCTCAAACCTTCATTATTGAATCATACATATTCTTGGAGACTAGGAAGCCTACTCTCACTCAATGAAAAGTCAAAATTAAGGGAACCTGGAATAGTTTCAGGTTAGGTTATAAATGTTCAATATCAGTGAGCACATATATAAAACAAGCTCAATAGACCAAGTGTTTTCCCTTGGATATGAAAGGAAGCGAAGATTAAGGAAGAAAGGCGAAGTGAAAACTGCGCAGAAGACACATAAACCAAGGAAGGGTCGAAGTGGGAAAAGAAGGAGAAAAAGAAGGAAAAGCTAGTCGTTAGAAGAGAAGATCGAGGAAGACAAAGAAGTAAGAAATATGGATCATGTAAAACTCAGCAAGCAAAAGAATACATCAACAAGTGCTTTGGAGCACCTCGTAGAAAAGAAGGAAAGATAGGTTGGCGAAGCCCTTAAAGCACAGGTCAAGTTGACCTAGGGTTTTGATACCTAGAATTTGTTATGTAATGTATAAATAAAGGTCTAGAAGTCCTGGGAGGGTTGGTTCTAAGAGAGTTCTAGGTGGGTTCATTGGTACTATGGTTGTTGTTGTTCATTGTTGAGGATTGTTGTTGAGAACAGTTTTGAGACTGTATTGTAAGATCTTCAACTGGGTGTGAAGAGAAACCCTACAGTTGGGTGCACAGGGAGGGACGAGAGAAAGAGAGAGATATTTGCAAGCTAAGTGCACAAATAGAACTGTATGTTTTCATATAATATATCAAGAAACATAGTTTTGTGGACGTATCCCTAGGGAGAGGGTGAACCACGTATATCTTGTTGTTCTCTGTGATTGATGCTATGTTATTTTCCATATGTTATATTTTTATTGCATTGTTGTGTTAGATCTGAGATACCACTTGCAAAGTAAGCTTAAGTGAGATAAATAATAACTATATTACTACGTGTTGTTGCCCTGGATCCACTTTTCATTTCCTCTAGTTGTAGACACATGTGTCCTGCAACCCCCTATTGCTACTTCAGATGAGACTGCATCTACTTCGTAGGTGTTGCCAAAAGGGCCAGTAGTTAGGTTTTGTTGGTGCATTGTAAGAGTTGAACCTTGGGTTTTCCCCTGTGACAAAAAATGGTTCTATTACCGGGACATGGATCTTTTTGAGGGAATTTCAAGGTGGTTCCCATCGAAGACAGAAATTCAGAAGTGGATAGAAGAACAAGAGAAAAAATTCGATGAATCCCAGAACAATAATCCTAGCATTAGTACAGAAGACTGGTTGGGAAGGTACATTTTCACTATCATACATGAGAGTTTCTTTGGAGGAATTCACAAAGAGTTATACGAGTGGTTAGCCAGATTAGCGGATACCCAGTTTGAGATCATATCTAGACCACATGTGATTTGGACAACAATGCTAATCAAGAAGGTCAACAGAGTTGATAACGATGTGTCTAGGACCATGGATTTTTGGTTTGATATCACTATTGGAGGGTACATTACTGAGTTTTCCATTAACAGATTTGAATTGTATAGCCAAGCAGAGATGTACTTATTTAAGGGACCTAGAGGAAAGTTCCTACACTTTTTAAAGCTGAGGATTAAGATGCTATTGCATGAGAATAATATCTTGAAGATACAATTACGCTAATGTTCAAGAATTCAGACAGCGACAATGATACAGAGGCTGGACACACACGCAGTGGGAGACCATTCAGAGAGGTTCCTCTTGTGAACCTATTTAAGAAAAAATACGGAGACGATGGATTCTACAGTGGAGAAGAAGCAGATCTAACAGATGAAGAACATTCACAATCTGCAAGAACAGAGGAAGTACAGACCAAAGAACTTCTTCGAGGAGAACCAAAAACTTCAGGCACGGTGCCTACTATCGAAATAAGTAATATCACTCCTCATGTGGTTTTAGAAGCATTAAGTAATCAGAGTAGTCATAGAAATCAGAGTACTATTAGAATCAGTTTAGTACATACTCAGTCAAGAAGCCAAAGAGGATCTATGGCAGATGAAATGAGGTTACCGATATTTAGGGGAGATGGATCTGAAGATCCTAATTGGCATTGTTTCTTATGAAAAGCTATATGGAGTATCAAGCAAGTCATCGACGAAGCTATTAAGAGAACCCAGTTTAGTACCACCTTGAGGGATCATGCTCTGAACTGGTATATGAAGTTTGTTTCAAGACCTGGACAGCCTAAACCGTTGAATACTATCAAGACTGCATTGAGTGAAGAATTCAAGAAACCTAAGTTGGAGTCACAATACATTACAAAGCTAAAAGAGATCAAACAGAAGGTCACTGAACCTATTTGGGAGTTTGATCAGAGGTTTAAGACCCTGACAGATCGATTGAGTTTTCATATTCCAGCCGAACAAAATAAAGAATGGTTCATTGTTGCTCTCTTACCACATATTAGACTCCCTTTGATGCAACAGAAGGTCGCTTCATAGGCTGAAGCATTGGAGATTCCCATGAAACTAGAAGCAGCCCCTATAGGAGAAGCCATCCCAGGTATGAGTCAGATATTAAATCAGTTAACCAGTTTATCCTTACAGGTCAAAGATATGAAGAAAGACAAAGGAAAAGAGAAAATAGAAGATATTTGGTGTATCAGAGGGCCATAACAAAGAGCATTTTCCCCTATTTCATGAATACTTGGCCTCTGGAGCACCTAGTTCTTTGAAGCAAGCTATTGTACCCTGGTGCGAGGTATGTAGAATGAGAAATCACCCTGGTGAATGCTATTACATGAAAAAATATGTCCAGACACCTACCAATATTTAATGCACATTCTGCAAGTCTATGGGACATGATGAGAAGGATTGTAGGGCTTATGATCTCTTACATGAAATATCAAGGGACACATATAGAATTCAAGGAGAAACACAACAAGAAGCAAACATTACGCAGTTCAACTCCCCGAGAAGAGGAAACTTCAACCCTCGCAGTGGATTCATAGAAAGAGGACAAGGAGGAGGTATGGGTCTAGGTAGAGGAAAAATAATCTATTATAATTGTGCATAGCCAGGACACTTGACAAGGAATGGTCAGAACACTTGTACCACTTGCAACTATTGTAACTCATTTGATCATGTCATCGAATATTGTCCAGTATTTTTGGCCAAACTCTAGGAAAGACAAGGAGGAAACAAACAAGTACAATTAATATCAGCAGAACCTCGCAGTAAAGACCCTAGATTTGTTGTTATTACTAGAGGAGGCATTGTTACAGGAGAAGACATAGTGACTCCAGGAAAGACTGCAGAAGGATCAAGAATCAAAAAAATTGCAGAGAAGGCACAATTGTTTTATCTAAGGAAAGAGAGGAACACTTTTGAGGAAGCAAGGAAAGAATTTGTAGAAGGACAAGCCTCTTCATCTAAGTCACAACCCGAAGTAAGGGAATGTGGAATGCCACTAGCATTTGATCAGTCTACTAGGAAAGGAAAAGAGGTAAGCAAGTTTATGGAATTCTTATGTACTTGCATTAATTAGATTAAGGATGAAAGAGTTGTACAAGAGCTCCAATACTTGATGAGACAGTATGAGATAGGAAGGGTAGATCCTCTACTAAATAAAGCAGTACATCAGGTATCTAGAAAGAGAAGGACAAACAAGGAATTACACCTTAGTGCTCACATTGGAGACTATGATGTGGACTATGTGGTCCTTGACTTGGGTTCAAAAGTCAATGTGATGGCGAAGTAGACTTGGTCGCTGATGGGAAAACCTAGACTAATTTACTCTCCTATCAGGCTCAAGATGGACAATTAGTAGGTGGTGAGCCCCTTTGGAAGACAAGAGCATGTCCCTATAGACATTGATGGGATAAGGACATTTGAAGACTTTGAAGTAACTGAGATTGTTGATGATATATGTCCTTATCCTGCACTATTAGGAATTGATTGGGATTTTAACAATTTGACTGTTGTTGACAGAAAGAAGAGAAGAATGACCTTTGAGGGGAATGGACTTTAATTCATCACACCTCTGGACCTGGATGAAGGTCACAGATACACAGAACCTATAAGGGAAGAAGACCACGCATATGAGTTGGAGAACATTTACAAGCTAACATCAAGACAACAAGATTACATTAATCCTACAGCAAACGGAAATCTCAGCTCGCGAAGTGAAAGCGCATGTTCATCAGATTCAGAAGAGGCATTAGAAAATTGGCAGAATAGGATGTATGAAGTCTCCACACGAAAATGTGTCAGGCTGGCCAGAGCAGTTCATTGGATCGGCACATAAGTAAGTAATCTTCCAACATTTGATGGTTTGAATCACTTAGAGACATTTCTAGCTGAATTTGAGAAAATTTTACCAGTACAACAGAGGATGTTGGAACTGGATGAGGCATTGAAATCCACACCAGCTATATGGTGGGGAGCACATAAGAAGAACATCGCAAAGTGGATACAGTGTTGCACCTTATTGACAATGTGGTTTTCAAAACAATCTGAAGGATGCAAAGTTCATTACACATGCCAGAGTTGTCCTAAGGACCACATGTGAAGTTGTGAGGAGGCCTGGGGAAACATTCCTAAAGAATAGTGGGTGCATAAGTTAATTAACACCTCGGATACTATGCCTATCAACTGGTATTTGCATGCAAAACTGTGCCTCATCACTACAGACTGGTATGAAATGACTCAGAACTTTATAGTTACCTTCTTATTTGAGTTTCAGTACCCTACAGTAGACCAGGATTTACAAAATATGAGAAAGAAGGTCTTTGAGGAGGCACCTAACCTCCCTTTACCCAAGAAGGATATGAATGGACTGTGCCTCTTCAATAGTTACAAGATTGCTACAATATTAATGTTGATGAGGATGATGACCCTAGAGATGTAAACATTATAGAAATTGAAGGTCATAGATACATAGAAGGACCTAGGATTGAATCACCCTTCATTGGACAACCTATTAAAATCAAGAAATTTAATATTGGAACAAAGAAAGCACCTAAACTAGCAAATGTGGGAGACTATTGGGATGATGCTACTATCAGCAAGATTACAGAGCTATTACATGAATATCAAGACTTGTTTCCAACCAAGTTCACTTATATGAAGGGAATTAAAGGGCCCATGGGAGAAATGAAGATCCCCTTGAGACCAGATGCAAGACCTATCAAGCAGAGACCTTATAGACTGAATCCCAAATATAAGCAGAAAGTTAGGATTGAATTGGACAGGATGTTGGAAGCAGGAATCATAGATCCTATTGAAGAATCTGAATGGATTAGCCCTATGGTGGTCCAAGATAAGAAGTCAAGAGAAAACAATATTTGTGTAGATCTAAGGAAGTTGAATGATGCATGTCTACATGATCCATTCCCTACACCCTTTATCGATGAAGTTCTAGATAATGTAGGAGGACATGAGATCTACTCATTCACAGATGGATTCTCAGGTTATCATCAAATCGGAATTGCCAAGGAAGATCGACATAAGACCACATTTGCAACATAATGGAGTTCTTTTTAGTACACAGTGATTCCCTTTGGCTTGAAGAATGCACCAGCCATATTTTCCAGGGTGGTGGTCGAAGCATTTAAGGAATTTTTACACAAGTTCCTAGAAGCTTATTTTGATGATTAGATTGTATTTAGCTTACTGAAATACCATATTGAATGTTTAAGATTGATGTTAGATAAATGTACGCAATGTCAGATTTCCCTGATTTTAAAAAAGTGTATTTTCTTTTCACCCTTTGGAGTGCTGCTAGGGAATATTGTGTGTAAGCAGGGATTGTTGGTAGATCCTTCCAAGATTGCCATCATTGTTGATCTACCTCCCCATACTTCAGTCAGATAGTTGTGCACTGCATTAGGGCACACTGGATACTACAAAAAGTTCAGTAAGGGTTATGCACAAATAACAACAACTATGGAGAAGCTATTAAATAAATACAACAAGTTCCAATGGATAGAAGAATGCCAACAAAGCTTCGACACACTAAAACAGAAAATGGTCACGCCAATCTTGGTCTTTCCAGATTGGAGTAAGGAGTTCAATGTTCATGTTGATGCCTCATCCATTGCATTAGGAGCAGTTTTAGCACAGCTGGGTGCAGGAGACATTGACCACCCTATAGCCTTTGCTAGCAAGAATATTTCTATAGCTGAGTGGAACTACACTATGACTGGAAGAGAAGGCTTGGCTATGGTCTATGCACTGCAGAAATTTAGACACTATTTGTTGGTAGGACATTTTAATATGTTCATTGATCAATCTGCATTGAAATGCTTAGTCAACAAGCCAATGTTGGGGGGAATAATATGCAAATGGCTACTGCTATTCCAGGAATATGACTTTGAGATTGTGGTTAAGCCAGGAAGAATGAATAAAGGACCTGACCAATTATCCAAGTTGGAACATGGAGAGGAACCTACTAGTCTGGAGGATACACTTCCAGATGCACAATTGTTGGCCATCAGGAAAGTCGATGATCACTTCGCCAAGATAGTTCAGTTCCTATCCATAGGAATGGCACCTCGTGAATACACAGTCATTCAGAAGAAACAGTCAGTATTCCGCGCATCTGACTTTCAACTTATAGTTGGATAGTTGTATAAAATGGGAATCGATGAGATCTTGAGGAGATGTGTTATGGAAGCAAAAATACCACTAATTCTGGCAGAAGCACATAAAGGCATTGCAGGAGGACATTATGCAGGGAAAGAAACAACGCAGAAGGTTCTCAGAGCTGGCCTATGGTGGCCTACTTTACATAAGGATGCTAAGGAATACTACAGAGCCTGCAATGTATGTCAAAGAGTAGGAAAGCCTTCTAGAATATATGATATGCCTTTAGCACCACAATTAACATTACAAGTATTCAAGAAATGGGCCATTAACTTTGTGGGACCTATTAACCCACCAAGAAGGCGCACGAGAGCGAGATATATTATCACTATGACAGAGTATTTGACTAGATGGGCAGAAGCAAGAGCAGTTAAGGATTGTAGTGCAGCCACAACTGTACATTTATTTTTTTAGGATATCATAACAAGGTTTGGATGCCCGAAGAACCTCATGAGTGATGAAGGCACACATTTCATTAACAAAACTATTGAAGCCTTGACTTAGGAATTTGAAGTTCACCATCAGAAGAGTACTCCATACCACCCACAGGGGAATGGTATAGTTCAAACTTTCAATAAGATCTTGGAGACAACACTGACTAAGATTTGTAGTGTTAACAAAGATGATTGGGATTTAATAATTCCAACAATATTATGGGCCTACAAAACTACTTGCAAGAAGTTAAATACACAAACCCCATTTAAGTTGGTATATGGCTTGGAAGCAGTGGTACCTATGGAATTCTTGGTTCCTAGTTTAAGAATCGCAACATTTACAGGTATGGATGACATAGGCATTGTTCAATATAGGCTTGTGTAGTTAGTGGAACTAGAAGAAGATAGGTTTATTGCAAGATTTCATTAGCAAGTACATAAAGAAAGAGAAAAGGATTATCATGACAGACACATCAGGAGAAAAGCATTTAAGCAGGGAGATTTGGTATTGTTATATGACAACAAGTTCATGAAGCATCCAGGGAAGTTTGGGACACATTGGCTAGGACCATTTGAAGTTGTCTATGTTACAGAAGGAGGATCTGCGCAATTGAAGACCCTTAATGGAGAATGGAAAGAAGGTTTGGTAAATGGGAGTCGGTTGAAATTGTATTATTCCAACCAACTACCTCACATCTCTTAGTAAAAGTACAAGGAAGAAGTGTCTAGGTACCAGGTGCAGTTGAAACTGGGTACCAGACACAAAAAATATAGTCTACACAAGGAAGGGAGGGACCGAGCAAAAATCACAGGCTGTTCTGCACAGTCTAATGTCAAAGTAAAACAGAAGGTTCGGTATTGTAGTGACTCGGGACGAGTCACATGTAAGTGTTGGGGGCCTATTGGTCCTTAGATATGAAAGGAAGCAAATATTAAGGAAGAAAGGTGAAGTGCAAATTGTGCGGAAGACACATAAACCAAGGAAGGGTCGAAGTGGGAAAATAAGCAGAAAAGAAGGAGAAAAAGAAGGAAAAGCTAGTCGTTGGAAGAGAAGATTGAGGAAGACAAAGAAGTAAGAAAGATGAATCATGGACAACTCAACAAGTGGAAGAAGACATCAATGAGTGATTTGTAGCACCTCACGAAAAAGAAGGAAAGACAAGCTGGCGAAGCCCTTAAAGCATGGGTCAAGTTGACCTAGGGTTTTGACACGTAGACTTTGTTATGTAATGTATAAATAAAGGTCTAGAAGGCTTGGGAGGGTTGATTCTAAGAGAGTTCTAGGTTGGTTCATTGGTAAAATGGTTTTTGCTGTTCATTATTAAGGATTGTTGTTGAGAACAGTGTTGAGACTGTATTGTAATATCTTCAGCTAGGTGCAAAGATCAACCCTGCAGCTGGGTGCACAGGGAGGGACGAGAGAAAGAGAGACAGATCTGCAAGCTAAGTGCACAGATAGAACTGTATGTTTTCATATAATATATCAAGAAACATAGTTTCGTGGATGTATCCCTAGGGATATGGTGAACCACGCATATCTTGTTGTTCTATGTGATTGATGTTGTGTTATTTTCCCTCTGTTATATTGTTATTGCATTGTTGTGTTAGATCTGAGATATAACTTGCGAAGTAGGCTTAAGTGAGATAAAGAATAACTAGATTGTTGTGTGTTGTTGCCCTGGATCCACTTTTCATTTCCTCTGGTTGTAGACACTTGTGTCCTGCAACCCCCTATTGCTACTTTGGGTGAGACTACATCTACTTTGCAGGTGTTGCCGAAAGGGCCAGTAGTTAGGGTTTGTTGGTGCGTTGTAAGAGTTGAACCTTGGGTCTGCCCCCTGTGCCAACACTAAGGAAGAAAACCAAGTGAGGTTATGTATGACATGAATAAGTGAAGTTTGGAAGATAATAATATTTTTCTTTGACCTTATTAGATTTGGGGAAATTCCACTTGTCAAGCCTAGCTGGTGGGTAGAAAACACATTATTTTGGTTTTATTGGATTGGACCATTACTAGGTATCATCTTGTCATCATAGATTTCAATTTATATTATCTTTCTTTCAACATGGCAACACATTATCTTGGAGCATTAACTCGTTGGTTAGTAGCAATTAATATTCAGATTAAATCATATTAAAGCAAAAGTAGCAATTTCATTTATAAGAAGAAAGCAAATGTTGACTAATATTTTATACATATCAATGAGATGTAGATATGATGATTTATCAACATCCTTGTTATTGTAAACGATTTTTTAAGAGAGGTGTATATAGATTGTTGACAACGATTCAGTGAGGAGGTGTATATAGATCGGCGACGAGGATTCTACTAAAGAATCGTACGAACGTATTATATTTATTTTGCGCTATCAATTGGAATTGCCCCCCAAAACACAAATATTTACTAATATTGAATATTGAAATAATAAATACATATTTTATACACATATCAATAAAATAAAATTTAGCTACGAAAATTACAGATTTTATTTTGGTGAGGTGCATATACAACTAAGGACGATTGTCGCGGTCCATTGAAAAGGAAGGAAATAATATATATCCAACAGATCTTATGGCAGAACAATTATTTTTTATAAATTAAAAAGTCTAAATTTATTTTAATGTTAAAATTGTTTGTTTATAAATCAATCAAATATTAATTATAAATATTTTTTATTTATAAATTATTATTATGTGATGAGTCAGTTTACAGGGGTAGATCTGGACAATATTCAGTAATGATTATCTTTATTGTTTTTTTGTATTTTTAAATGATAAAATGTTTTTGTTTGTTAGATAGTATGGCTTTGTTTTTGGTTGTTAAATAACATGATTGTTATTGTTAGATATGATATTGACATTTTTATGTTTTTAATGTATATGTTTATTTGTGTCTATGCACTTTTTTGTGTCTAATGTATTTTTTCCTAAGTGTTTGTTTTTTGGAGTTCGTTTTTAAATGATATATTGTATTTATTTGTTACATGATATGATGATTTTGTTCTTGGTTGTCAAAAAACCCCAATTGTGCTTGTTGCATTAATTATGAAGATGATGAT
>ML799698.1:0-29352 GCA_009831015.1 Picea engelmannii | reverse complement strand
ATTTCTTCACCTTCATAAAGAGTCCAAGTAGGATTTTCTAGAGGCTTATTTGGTGTAGAAGTTCCCTTTTTGGGTGGCATGTTGGTCAAGTATCACTTTTGAACCTTGATTTTGAGGTGGTTCTGCTAGACAATATTTCTTCTATTGTATCTCCCAATTTTTGTCCCTTCTGGGTATGAAACTTTCTCTTATGTATTTCTCTGATATTTCTTCTCTGCAATGACACAGGTTTGATCAAAATTGGATGTGCCAAGTGGAATTTACAGTAACTTCCCCACAACTTGCCAATTTTTGGCCTTTCCAGGAGATCTCACTTGTATAGTGTGCTCCGCACAAAATAATTGATATAAAATTATGAAACTCGTACCCAAAATACTACAGACTGTCCACAATCCAATGCAACCAGTCCCATGCAATTTGGATACTCTAGGAAGAATTTATGATTGTTTTACCTTAAACACCTTCTTGAGACTAGTCAATAGGGCTAGTCAGATACCCTATCTTACACAGGGTGTATCTACAAATTTAAGATGACCCAGAAGATGAACATTTTACCAAAGATACACTACTAATTTTTGTAAATGGCCTCCAGAGTTCAGGGTCTGAAACGTTACATAAACTTTTTTATAGCAAAACTTCCGCAATGACTCCTTTCAGGATGATTCCAGAACCCTATCTTGTATAGGTTGTATCTCCATAAGTATAAGGCCTCAGGAGCTGAATTTTTAACCCAATGTACCTTGATCCGTCTTATAAATACCCTCCAAGCCTTTCCTTCTGAAACGTTGTAGAAAAAAAGTTATAGTGAAAATTCCACTGTGTCTCAGATGTAGCAGCAAAACCCTAAGACCTTGAGCTCTGATCCCATATGTTAAGAACCAAACATCAATATAGCATATAAAAACCTCAGGAAAAGTAATCAACGCCTTGAAAAAAAGATAATTTTAGATAATAAGCCTCTTCGAGGGGGAAACCTCCTTTTACCCCACTTAAATGTTCAAATACAAGATGATTCAAAATGAAAATGTCTCCTTGGTATATATAGGAGACTAGGAGGTATAATTACAAATAATGGACTAAAGCCGACATAATTAAAATAACATTACTAATCTAAATTACAACTATTGTCCTAAAGCCGACATAAATAAAATAGCATTACTAATCTAGTATGCCCCAATTAAGGGGTAATGAGTCAATATTAGGGCTTAACAACTACATGGAATATTCATAGCATATGAAATGAGAACTGAACAGGAAAATCCAGATATAAAAGAAGCAGCCTTCAAAGCATCCAAAAGGTCAAAGCAAAAGGGAAAGAAGAAAGAAAAATAGCATAGCAGTAGCAGTGACGTATCGGAAGATGATGAAGAAGCAGCCAAATTTGTTAAAATATTGAACAAGGGAACCAATGGCAGGTATAGAGGTAATCTTCCTTTGATTTGTTTTAATTGTGATGGTATTGGTCATTTTGCTAACAAATGTCCTCATAAGAAAAAGAGAAATAATGAAGGTTACTCAAATAACAATCAAACATATAAAGGCAAAAGAACCACAAAAAAAAGTTTTCAATAAAATCTTATGCACCAAAGAAGACACCTCATCATCAAATGAAGATGAAGTTAGTGATAGTGAGACAGAAAGAGTTATATTCATGGCAGTAGAAGACTCTGATAAAGAAGACTCCGAAGAAGAATATGAAGAGGTCGAAGAAGAATATGAAGAGATAGAAGTTGATGACCGAGAAGAATTGTTGTGTTCCATAGAAGTTATCAGAAGAGAAAAGATGAAAAACAAGAAACTACAAGTGGAACTAGACAAGAAAGAACACACTCGGGAACTAGAACAAATGATCACAAATTTGAAGGTTCAAATTGAAGAAGAACTCAAAGAACATGTAGAAGGAAAAGACAGGATCATTGGAAATTTGGAAGAAAAAATTGTCACATTAAGAAAGGATATTGAAAAGAAAAATATACAGAACAACTCAAAAGTTTTGAATGACATTATCAATAGTCAAAAACCTCATCATGACAAGTCCGGAATTGGATATAATCAGACAAAAAAGGGAACAAGAAACATATACAAAAACCTATGCAGAAACAATCAAAGGGGATAGGAAGGTCTACAAAGAAAACTACAGGGACACTCCTCCACTGATAAGATTTAGATTTCAGAATCAACGACCGATAGAAACAGATAGGCCTCAGGAAGAAGAAGGATTAATAAGAGTACCTCCTTTGAAAAGATCTTCAGCTCCCAGGTATCAAAGTATATTTGTTGGTTTATGTTATGCATGTAATAATTTTGGACATAAAGCTATGAATTGCAAAGCTAACAAAAGGAACATAAACAACTTTGAAAGTCATACACAAAAGGGTTATCCAAGAAGGCCTAGTGAAACACAGAGAAGAAGTTACAACAGGTTTGAATCTTTGATCATTGAAGTGGAATGCTACAAATGTAACAACTTTGGACACATGGACAAATATTGTAGAATGGCAGTCCCTCCTAGAGAACCACAACAAAACGACAATAGTCACATACAGGAACCTCAAAAAAGGACATGAATAAGAAAGCAGAATCAGTATAGCAATGAATAATGCACACTCGCTCTACAAGCTAAACAGAAGAAAAGTGGTTGGTATGTTGACATTGGTTGTTCAAAACACATGACAGGTGATAGAGATAAGTTTATTACATTAAGAAAGGAAAGAGATGGATCAGTCTCCTTCGGGAATGATGATTAAGCTAAAACCATTAGAAAATGCACAGTCGAAATTGGGAACAAGAATACCAATGCATAAAATGTTCTACTAGTAGAAGATATGAAACATAATCTTCCAAGTGTGATTCAAATGTGTGACCAAGGTCATAAAGTTACTTTCTATTCACAAAAGTGGGAGATAAGAAAAGAAGGTTCGGAAAAATTGATTGCAACAACTGCGAGAACTTCAAGCAACATATATGTATTAAGTGAAATTGGAAATGAAAAGTGTTGCCTAGGAAAGGAAGACAAAAGTTGGCTATGGCATAGAAGAATGGGTCACATACATTTTGATAACCTTGTCAAAGTCAACAAGAGGGAAGCAGTTAGAGAAATGCCCCATATCATGAAACCAACCAACACTTTATGCAAGCATTGTCAACAAGGAAAGAAAACAAAGACCAGGTTTAAATCAAAAGAATATCCAATGACAAGACCACTAGAAATTGTGCATATTGATCTAGTTGGACCAACTACAACAAAGGGTTTAAAAGGTGAGAAATACTTTATGTTATTAGTTGATAATTATACAAGAATGACTGCAGTTTTTTTTCTCAGGAATAAGTTAGAAGCTTTTGAAAACTTCAAGGTCTACAAGGAAATGGTTGAAAATGAAATGGATTCAAAAATCAAATGCTTGAGATCTAATAATGGAGGAGAGTTCACTTCAAAGGAATTTATGGACTACTGCAACATGCATGGAATAAAAAGGCAATTCTTTGTTGCTAGGACACCTCAACAGAATGGAGTTGTTGAAAGAAATAACAGGACAGTACATGAAATGGCTCGAACAATGTTAATGGATTCCAAATTGACAAATATCTTTTGGACACAGACAGTGCATACAACATTTCACATTCAAAACAAAGTAATTCTTAGAAACAACACTAACAAAACTTCGTACGAGCTATGAAAAGGAAGACCAACAAATGTGAAGCACTTCATAGTTTTTGGAAGCAAATGCTACATCAAAAGAGAAGATGGTAGAATGGGAAATTTTGACTCTCATGTGGACAAAGGAGTACTTGTTGGTTACTCAAGTACAAGGAAAGAATACACGTGTTACAACCTGAGATTGAACAAATTTGTGGAAAGAATCAACATAAAAATTGATGAAACAAGTAGACAAGAATTTAAGGAAGAAGAAAATAAATCAATGGAACAACTTTACGAAGAAGAAGTAGAAGATGAAAAAGAAGTAGAAGGGGAAGATGAAGAGGATCCGATAGAAGTAGAAGAGCAAGTTCAACAAGTGCCTCCAAAGACACCTAGCAGATGAGTACAAAAGAATCATCCTTCAAATCAGATTATTGGAAACAAAGATGCAGGAGTTGAGACTAGAAGAAGAATATGTTCACCAGAAAAAACGCACCTAGCACTCTCATCTAGGATTGAACCAACCTGTTTTGAAGAGGCCAGCAAGGATGAATTTTGGAATAATACCATGGATGAAGAATTGGATCAAATAAAGAAAAATGACACTTGGGAATTGGTTCCAAGACCAAAGGATAAGAATGTGATCAACACAAAGTGGGTATACAAGAATAAATTGAATGAATATGGACAGGTTGCAAGGAACAAATCTAGATTGGTATGTAAAGGATATGAACAGGTTGAAGGAATCAACTTTGAAGAGACAATTGCCCCAGTTTCCAGAATGGAAGCAATTCAATTGCTTTTAGCTTATGCATGCTCCAAAAATATTAAAGTGTATCAGATGGACCTAAAATAAACTTTTCTGAATGGGGAACTTGAAGAAGAAGTCTACATTGAACAACCAGAAGGATTTCAGTTGTCAGGGAATGCATATTATGTGTGTAAATTAAATAAGGCCTTGTGTGATCTAAAACAGGCTCCTAGAGCATGGTACTCTAGACTGGATAAATATCTACAACAGGATGGGTTCAAAAAATGAAGTGCAGACAACAACCTCTACATCAAGGTAACTCAAGATAGTATTTTATTAATTGAAGTTTATGTTGATGATATTATTTTTGGAAGTATTGATGACAGGTTAAGCCAGAAATTTTCAAAGGATGTGCAGAATGAATTTGAAATGTCATTACTTGGAGAACTATGCTTCTTTCCAAGTCTTCAGATGCATCAAAGCAACCAAGGAATTTTTATTTCTCAAACCAAGTATATCAGAGAAATGCTAAAGAGGTTTGGAATGGAAGAATTGAAACCAACTATCACTCCCATGAAAACCAGTTGCAAGTTGAGCAAAGATGATGGTTCAAAGTATACAGATCATAGGCAATACAAGTCAATGATTGGTAGCCTACTGTATGTGACAACATCCAAACTAGATGTAATGCAGGAAGTTGGATAGATGGCATGGTTTCAAGCAGCGCCAAAGGAATCACATGTATTAGCAATGAAGAGGATTTTCAGAGATCTCAAAGGAACATAAGAGTTTGGATTATGGTATCCAAAAGGAAAGGATCTATCACTTATTGCCTACACAGATGCAGATTGGGTAGGTTGCATTGATGACCGACGAAGCGCCAATGGAGAATTGTTCTACTTGGGTGAGTGTTTAGTATCATGGCTAAGCAAGAAACAATCATCAGTATCTTTATCTATAGTCGAGGCAGAGTATATTACAGCAGCAACATGTTGTACACAAGTTCTATGGATGAAATAAACTCTGACAGATATATAGGTTGAGTATGATGAGCCCATTCCAATATATTGTGATAATACAAGTGCCATCAGTATCTCAAAGAACCCGGTGATGCACTCCAAGACGAAGCACATTCCAATCAAGTATCACTTTCTACGGGAACAGGTTGCAGAAAAGAACATCAGAGTTGAATATGTGGGCACAAAAGAACAAGTGGAAGACATCTTTACAAAACCACTTACACAGGAAGCCTTTGAGTATCTTTGTCAGAGACTCAAAGTTATTTATACTCCAAAATGAATGTTTTTGAATGCTTATATTATATGTCTTAGATGTACATGAGGAAGCACCATAAAGAGGATAGTTCAGGTTGGGAGATCATACAAGTCAATTAGGGGGAGAAACCCCGAATGGAAACATACATTTTCCATTGATGACAAAGGGGGAGAGATTTATCAGATGCAGAGGAAAGAGGAATGGTTCCAGGGGGATCATTGTTCACATAGATGTAGGCATGGTTACAAGGGGAGCATGAGTGATATGATTTTAGTATTGCATCAGAGTGTTTCCATGAATGCCAAAGGGGGGGGTTGTTGATTAATTGACTTGGTTGTCATTGATGTCAACCCTTGAAGAAAGTTTGGTAGTGAATTCCAGTCGCACAAAGGTTTGGGTAATGGACCCAAGTTTGTTCGATATATAATGGTATGCATTTTGATATATTGCAGGTAATACTATTCTAGATGGATAGTACATGTCATGTCATTTTCGGTGGTATGTGTAATGTCACATAACTCCTCACAGTTTGAGAGTTATGGCCTTATGAAGTTGAAAGACCCTTATATGATTGGATTGAAACCCCAAAGGGTCAAAGAAGACAAAGTTCTTGCAAAGAAGAAATTATTTAATTAATAAAGTGAAGTGACAAAGTCAAAGAGGATTATTTAAATAATAAAGTGAAGTGACAAAATCAAAGAGGACTATTTAAATAATAAAGTGAAGTGACAAAGTCAAGGAGGATTATTTAAATAATAAAGTAAATAGAGAAGTTTCTAATTATGGAAACTGGTTATAAAAAGGTTAACCCTAAAATGAGGAAAATGGGTTAAGTGGTCAAGTGGCTATTGGATACATGGACAAGTGGCAAATTGGGCAAAGTTGGACATAGGTGACTATGTGGACAAAGTGGCCTATAAGATGCTTCTAAGGAAACTACTTGGAGAGTATAAATAAGAGGCAAGGCTCTCTAATTTTAATCACACTTGAGCATATTGAATATCTACAAGTGACTGAGGTAACCAAAGTATATCTAGGCCAAATTTCAGAGGGAAGGTGAAGTAAAGAAGGCTAAAATTCAAGGGAGGATAAATTATTTTGATGATGCTTTCTAAGGTATGTTATTTATAGGTCATCTCACCATTTTCGCAATAAAAAAATTTCTAGAATGATTCATACAAATAGTTGTGGTATGAATTTAAGCTTGTGGGTCGTTGAGTTTTTGGAGTTACACTCCGTGGAAAATAGGGTTTGTGGCTAGTCCTGAAACTAATCTAAAACAAGTGTTTCGGGTAAAAATGTCATAACTTCTTCATAACAGATCCAAATTCAGTAAGACCAAATGCATTGGTTAGATTACACTCTGTAGTATTCTTTGTAGACATTTCAGATCCATACAACAAATATTCTATGTGGGGCACGCTCTACAAGTTCACTCTCTAGAATAAGCCAGAATTCAACAAGGTATGCCATTTTTCCTATAACTCTTTTTCTAAGAGGTTCCAAGTAGTGACACCTAGAGGAATTGCATAAAACACATTGAAGAAAATTGTGTACCATTTTCAGATCTTTATTCATTACATGTACATAGTTATGATTATTTCAAGTTAGGGTTGTTGACTAATCCAAAACTAGTCATGTGAGACTAAAGTAAATTTTGATGAAAATGTTAGTCTCTTGTTGTTAAAGTTAAGGAAGGTTTGCAGGTTGAGGTACAGGTTGGTGCATGGTTGATGCACTTGTTTATGGTACAATTTGATTGCAGGTTGTTTGGTATAGGTTGGTGAATGGTTGATGCACTTATTTATGGTACAGGTTGATTACAGGTTGAGGTACAGGTTGATGCATGGTTCAAGTTATTGGTACAGGTTGTTTGGTGCAGGTTGATTGGTACAGGTTTACAGTAGTATATCTCAAAGTGATAGTGTGAAAGTGGTTCCATCATTCTACTTATACGTTAAGGCGGTTGGATGGGGCAAGGACAAGTGGTTGTAGCCACCTTCCGGTTGTAGCCGGAGAACATAGAGGGTTGTAGCCTCCTTCTGGTTGTATCCATAGAATTGGAGAGTTGGAGATTCCCTCAAGATGTAGCCTGAGAGACTAGGGGTTGGATACTCCTTCTAGTTGCAGCTGGAAAACAAAGGAAGTTGGTGCTTCCAATGAATGTAATTCTTCAATACATATAAGAAAAATCATTCCATGGTTTTCTCTCGCTTTGGGTTTCCATGTAAAAACATTGGTGTATTGTGTATGTGTATGATTGTTCATTTGTTCATTGTTTATTTACTCTACAAATATTGGATGATAATGCTACATTGTTATAACACTTGCATTATATAGTTAAAAAGGATTAGATTTCTCTATTATTGATTCAACCCCCCTCTCAGTAATCCAGTAATCTCCTCTCAGAGTCCCTCTGTTGGAATGCCAATCACCCTGGTGACTCAAACCAATCTCAATCGTGCCAAATCCTTTTTACATGCGGTGCCACTTCCAAATGACATGTGGCACTATCACCCCCAGACACATGGTACTCATACTTCTCACGAAATTTCACATATAGGTGTCAAATCACTAGGCCACATGGCACCTTCTGTGATCAACACATGGCACTCTCCACGTCATCCCTTTAATCTTTCAACTAAATATTGACGACCTAGATCATCTGTTGGATTCCCCATGCCTAGGAAAATTGATGGAGTAGATTTCATCTCGGAGATTTCACGTCGGAGTGTCTTTGAGAAATTCCACCTCAAATAATGCTTCGTAATGGATGACCCATATCTCCTCTCGGAGCTCCTCCATTCCCATCGAATCAACGGTCATATTTGAATCTCGGAGCTCCCTTCAATCTCAATGGATCAACGGTCTAGATCAAACCTCGAAGCTCCTTTGTCAAAGTGTTTCTATGTGAACTCACTCTGAAAGGCACTCTGTGATGGACGATCAATATGTCTTCACAGTATATCTAATGACAAGGATTTTGTGTGAAATTACATGGGTTCCTGGCCCCCTTCTCATATGTACTTAGGTATGTCAAAAGACCACTACTCGAAAAGTGGACCTCCACGTGTACTCGATGTGACATACACATTGCCATAGGTGCACTCATCATGCCACTCCAGGTGATGACACATGTCCTTTGCACATTGGTGGGGCGACATCATCCATGTCAGCATGACATCACCTTCCTCATGGTCTTGTCTCGAAGGACCCACCAAGATCTACGATCAAGGTTACATTCTATTGGGTCCGATGGATGATCGAGATTTCTCCTCATAGTCTTTCCTTCATATTATTTTCATCCTAGTGGACCAAATTACTCTAAAAGTCCCATTCTGATGGAAGGTCATGATCACTCTGAATTATTCCCTAATAGATCGATGTCTTCGATTAATTCGAAGTCTCATTCTAGTGTAACCATGGAATACTCCGATGGATATTTTATGATCAATGATTGAGATATTTTAATCCCTTAGATTCAATGACCAAGGTTAAAACAAAGGTCTAAGGCCTAATTCGCCCAAGAGGCCCATGCTTGACCCACCGACCAATTACTTGTCACCAACCACAGACTGGCACCTATCAATATCTAGACACGTTGGAATTATGGGTCAGCATGAAACGTCATACTGACATCACTCCTCTCAGTATTTCTCAAATGAGACCCATGAAAATCTATGGTGGAGGTCATCCCTAGGTTGTCCACCGATAAGCGACCCAAATTGTCCCTCAAACTCTTCCATTGGGGTGTCTCCACTTTGGCATCCAAGGTTACTTCGACCATGGAATTTCGAAAACACTCCCCTTAGGATCTATGGCTATGATCGGATCACCATGCCAATTCCAATGGTTGTGATGGAACTAGGTATTATATGCCCTCAGTCTTTGACTGCATCCACTACGACGAATTTAATAGTTCACATCTTCCACAGTTATCCTCTGATGGATCAACAATCCTCATTGATTCGGGGTATACCCTCTACATGCATCAAAACCTGCTCCGATGGAGGGCCATGATCTCTCCACATCGCTAGATCGACGGTTGATACTACTTCTCACCCTATATCAAATGGAGGACCCATATATAATTGTTGTTCCATATCAACAATCATGATATTCTAGGAAAAACAAGAGCCTTTACATAGGTTTGGCATTCTGGTCCAGTCAATTTCGAGGGGTTTCACTAAGTCTTTTCAATACTTGGCGAGTTTCATAAATCCTCTCTTAGGTCCAATGCACAAAATATAAGAGATACACCCATCTAATCGTCAATCATGCATGCACATCCTTGAGACAATTATAGACATTTAGTCATAAATTACATTCAATACACAGAGTTCATAAATACCTATCTATTATAGTTGATAACCAACCAACTGATTGTGGGTGTTCTCCTTTCCACCCAATTGTAGGCTCAGATTCATTCCCTCTTAGCACTCTGGCCACCCCCATGCCAAGCCATGATACCACCAGGGAAACTCTCTCTTTGGTTCTCAACAATTTGTGAAGGATACTCTCCTTCACAAAACTCTTGGTAGAGATTTTCCCCACACCCACCTAATGCAAGCCTCAACAAGGTTTGTCAGATACCTTTCGAGTATCAAAATCGCAGCCTTCTCAGCTCAATTCAGGACTTTTGGACTCTCTACTAATATTTAGAGCTCCAACTCTTTTTCTGTTACTGTATTTTTACACAATCTATCCTCTTTCTCCCATCTGAAATCTTTCGAGTTCTCTTTGTCTCCCAAACTTTTCTTCCTGATCTCCTATCTACCCTCGTGTGATTCTCTTGCACTCATCTTTAGTGAAGGTCCTCGACCTACCCCATTCCTTTTTTCAGAAGGAAACCTATGGGTCAATCTAATCTATAGAAATGGTATCATGTGGTACCTGTGGCTAACAGATTTCAGTTGTCCTAGCATGATCTCCCTTGCCTAGATTTATTTTGGGTAGTTTGTTTCCTAACTACCATATTTCCTCCTTAACTAATTTTCCTTGAAACCAGGGATGAGGAAAATAATATGAATATCAAATATTATCAGCAAGGAAGTTTGGGCCATCTTTAGCATGATGAACCCCTCTATAGGTTTGTTGTGAGAAATATTACCCTGCGGAGAGGTTAAGATCCCCATTGGACCAAGACCCATATCTTTGGTCCAAATACATAAGTGAAGAAGTGGTCACTACTTTCCCTATATATCTAACTCAATCAATCAAGCAAGGGAGAAGAAGAATGTGGCATACCTTATTGCGATGTTCATCCTCGCCGCTCCAATCCTTGGGGTTAATATCCAAGCTCCTCAATGCAAATGAAGTCCTGCAAAGACTAGAAAATGAACTCTTCCTATGGGGTTAATATCCAAGATCCTCAATGTAAATGAAGTCCTACAAAGACTATAAAATGAACTCTTCCTCCTACTCTATATGATTAGACAAAGAATATATATATATATGAATACTGAAACGACAATAGATAAGCAAATGTAGATATAGAACACATGATCTTGAAGGGAACATGCCAAGTTGATATTAATTGGAAATCCAAAGAAGGCACTTGCAAATCATTCTCAATGATGTAGTATCTCCTCTTCCATCCCCTTGCACGTATCTTGAAATTAAAATGATGATGCTTCTCCCAAGATCAAAGGTTTGATATCTGAATTCTTCCCCCATTCACCTTGGAAATACCTTCAATATATAGGCTTGAGAGGTAAAACCACCATGAGCTAATGAAGGATATGGTTGAGGATATGGATCCTTAGTTGGGATTAGATCCTAGGATAGAGCCATAGTATAGGATTCGAGCACAACCAACCTCATCCCAAGAGATCTGGGCCTTAGGAAACGGTGGAGAATCCCATGATTTCCTCTAACAAGACTGGCTCTCCCTTAGAGTTAAAGACATGGCACCATGTCTCTCCCTTAACATGGCAAGGGGAGCACTGACTCTCCCCTAATATGGGTAGGGGGGCACCACCCTTCTAAAATGACCAAAAAGGTCAATTTTTCCAAGAAAAATGTTTGTTTTGATTGTCAGATGATGGGGATTCTTCTTCCAACATAACTTAGGGATTGTGGAAAATGTATTTCATGGTGTCAACAGGTTGCGATACTTAGAAAAGTGAATGTAACACTTGGTTAGGTGCATATGACACTTGCGACAATGTATGTGACACTTAACAAGTTGAATGCATCACTTTGAGACACTTGCAACACTTAGGGTGTGAAACTCAAGTGTGAAATTTTGGTGTGTAACAAGGTTTCCTCACCCTTTCCTCTAGTGGTATCATGGGAAATACTCAAGGATTCAACCCCACAATCAGTTATTGGCAATCTTAATTAAAATAAAAATAAATTTGCATTGTTCAGAAGCCATGACATGGAAATAATTAACTATGATTACTTACATATAATAAGGGGTTTAGGAAAGGGGTGTTACAATCCCCTCCCCCTTCAAAGGAACATTGTCCTCAGTGTTCTTTCTCAATAACACCTACCATGCCTTTATCCTTCAACTTCTTCAGCATCAATTTCCTTTTATTGGTTTGGTCCTTTCCCATACTCTTGGAATTTAGCACATGCCTATGACAATTTCAAACAATAAGCATGTCAATTCATCATTTCATGAATTAACATTTTATTATTGTTCATAAATCAAGAGGAAATTTATAATCAACATAATACTTTTCTGTGTAGTTTATGGATTTGTATCCATATGGTTTTCCCATTAACTTGTCTCACTATTTTCCTTGACATACCTGTTGTGTGCATGATCGTAATCAACAAATTACAAGAACTATCGAAGTTTCCTCTTCTTTGTGGTCACTCACCCCCTAGTCCCGGGCTCAGGTACCCCCTTCTCTACTATACAGTCCCTCAGGTGATCCATGCTTCATTTACAAGGTTCTCTTGCACAATAAGAATTTTTTATACTTCCTCGAGTCTTATAGTTGAGGTGACCCTCCAACTTTCTCTTGTCGAGGCATCCCTCTGGCCCGTGTCACCATGACATATCATTATATGAGGTTCACAACATACCATAGGATTCTCATGTCACTATAGTATCCATTTTCCATGATTTCCAACTTTGACAATGATCCATATGGATATCGGTGGCCACCCACCTTTTTCAACTGGCTCAAAACAGTTTTCTAGTAATTTTGGTAATTTACTATTTTTAGCAATTTTCACTTCCAGAGCCTTTTTGAGGCCCTAAACGATGTTTTTTTGGGAAAATAGGTTTGTGATATGGAATTTCCTTCAATAGTGTGCCTAAAATGAATCGCATTCATTATACCTTTCCAACGGTCTATCATACACCTAAAACGGAGATCGTATGCAAAAGTTACGACCCAAGGAAGTTGATGTACTAACTTACCCAAACGGGGCCCACATGACTTTTGGCGCTTCATCTCCTAGGGTTATGTTTTTGGATGTCTAGGGTTTTTGACATTCCTTCTTATTGTAAAAATTCCTTCAGAGCCTCATTGTAATCATCTTCTTGTGAATGAGCGCAGTCGTCACATCTCTTCTCAGAGATAAGCCGCCACCATTCGAGCAAGCTTGTTTCCGCTGCATTTTACAGTTTCCAGCTTATTTCTTTATTAGTAGAAAACCAGTTTTATTGTATATCTGTTATTTTTTGTTAATCACCTATTAATAATATGTATTCATTTTTTTCTTCTCATAAAATCCAGATCAGTGGTATCAGAGCAGTCTGCTCCTTGTCGTCTTAATGCATGTCCCCAACAAGGTTGGAGTACAAAGAGTTGGGTCTCAAGCTTGTTTCTCTTGAGGACAAAAGCTCTCGCATGCCCAAGTGACCTCTCATGGTAGGAGAAAATAAATATGACAGGATAGGAGATCCTTTCAAACTGTTGATTGAGTAATCCCTCACACAACAGAGGAACACAATGATGGATAGTTTCGCGCAAATCCTTCGGCGACTACCAACGGGCAACACATCTTCTTCAAACGGAGGCACCGCCCCCTTCAAGGTACAAATAAACTTTGATATTCCTATATTTGAAGGTCAGATAGACGCAGATGTTGTATACAAGTGGTTGAATCTACTAGAAGGGTATTTTTATGTCCATAAGTTTTCGAATAGAGAAAATATTACTTTTGCACTCCTCAAAGTCGTTCCCCATGTCAAAGATTGGTGGGAAACTTTCTATAAGCAAAAGGAAACAGAGGAACCATCATTATTTTCAGTCACGGACACCTGGGAATCCTTCAGGTATGATATTAAGGAACAATATTACCCTGTCGGAAGTTATGACGACCTGTATACCAAATGGACCACACTGCGGCAAGAAAGAGACCAAATAGTGATACATTTCACAAATATCTTCCATACCTTGTGCACCAAGATGGGTATCAAATATTTGGAGCGAAATCTAGTGGTCAAGTATTGTGGTGCTCTACATAGATACATCCATACCGAAATGGAATTTCTGGACATCTCATCCTTGGGTGCGACCTACATATATGTCATCAAAATCGAGCAGAAGCTCAAACAAAAGACGCCTATTTGGGCCTGGGAACCCCTCACAACAAAATCCAAGAAAGGGTGGCCCCAACCCACAGAACAAAGGATAGAGCAAATATGGACAGTATCAAGACAACCAATCCAAGATGCAAGCAAAGAAGGACACTAGAAAGACAAAGAAAGACACTGGGAAGTGGTGCAACTTCCATAAGAGCCCTTGGCATAACACTATTGATTGCCACTCAAAGCAGTTGTTGGTGGCCGAAGTGAAAGCCTCTTAATCAGATGTGGATTTTGACTCTGAGCTAGAACCAAAAAGGGGAAGATGGATCATTGACGTAGAACCTAGTGACACCATTGATACCACCAAGCTCCAGCCTGGTGAACCAGACGAGCCAAAAGAAGGAGAGCGCCACTTCCATTCACAGATGTGGATAAAAGGCACCCCGCTGCACTTCATCATTGATAGCGGTAGCTAGAAGAACCTCATCTCAGTAGAGGTCATCAAGCAGCTGGCACTGCCAATAATGTCGCACCCACAATCGTACACCATTGGATGGCTCCACCAAGGAAGTGATATCCACGTCAGCCAACAGTGTCGACTATCGTACGGCATCAAGTCGTTCAAAGACGAGGTATTGTGTGATGTTGCACCTCTCAAAGTTTGTGATGTTCTTTTAGGCCAACCTTATTTATGGAAATGCCATGCTCTATATTATTCTAGGCCTCATAGTGTTATTATTACTTTGAACAGGAAATTGTACAGGATACTCGAGGCAGTCCCACCTAGTGATATTTCCTTGATCTCTGCTAAGAAATGCAGGAAGGTCATCTCTCAGATGGGGAAGTTTGTCTTCTTCATGATTCACTCTCAGAACAAGGGAAAGATCACAACCACATCTAGGGTCTCTGCGTCCGACCTCTCCACATAGCAGAAGAAAGTAGATAAGGTCGTGGAAGAATACTCAGATATCTTCTCCTCACCTACAGGGGTACCTCTGCACTTCCAAGTCAAGTACCCCATCGATATGACCCTTGGCTCACCGCTACACAATGGGTCAGTCTATCGTCACTCTTTGTTAGAGAATGAGGAGATCAAGTGACAAATCCAAGAACTTCTCCACAAGGGGCACATCTGTCCCATGCCATCACCTTATGGGAGCCCAATCGTGTTGGTACAAAAGAAAGATGGAACCTGGCGACTCTGTATTGATTACCGAGATCTGAATAAAATCACAGTCAGAAACTGGTACCCGATTCCCTGAATCAACGACCTCCTTGATCAACTCACGGGGGACAAATACTTCAGTAAGATTGATCTAAAGTCTAGCTACCACCAGGTCCCAATAAAACAGACATATGTATGGAAAACTGCCTTCAAGTCAAAGGAAGGCCTTTTTTAATGGTTGGTCATACCCTTTGGTTTGACAAATGCTCCAGCCACTTTCATGAGGATAATGGACGATATCCTGCGACCATTCACCAATACTTTGGTAGTGGTATATCTGGATGACATTCTAATTTACAACAAGACTTGGGCCGAACACTTGTATCATATTCAACGGGTTCTGCACACCTTGCGGTAGCACAAGCTATACGCCAAATTTGAAAAATGCTCCTTCCAACCAAGATCCAAGTCATCTGTGATTGGCCAGCCCCAACCACACTCACTGAGCTTCAAATCTTCTTGGGCCTTGCCAATTTCTATCATAGGTTCGTGCTAGGATTCTCCCATATTGCATGGGCCCTCAGCCAAATAAACAGGGGTGGTGGTAAGGAAAAATTTACGTGGGGCCGATCCCAATAACAAGCGTTCGATGATTTGAAGCAGTGCTTGTGCTCAGCCCCAGTACTTTCACTACCAGACCTGCAACATCCCTTTAAGATCGAGACAGATGCTTCAAAATATGTTGTGGGCGTCGTTCTCACTCAACACGGCCACCCCGTGGCCTATCATAGTGAGACACTGTCAAATATTGTCTGTAAGTACCCTACTTACAACAAAGAAATGTACTCCATTATGCAAGCCTGCCATCAGTGGAGACATTACATTCTTGGGAAGGAGATAGTCATCCACACTGATCATAAGCCACTGCAGTTCATGCAGACACAGGGAAAATTACAGAATGACCGCCATCAAAAGTGGTCCACATACTTGCAAAAATTCCACCTCAACATCAAGTATAAAACAGGAAGCACCAATCGCGTCGTTGATTGCCTCAGCAAACCGCCAGTCGTGGCACTCACCATGGTGCTAGAATCTTGTGGACATGAGACCTTTGGATGGCCCCCACTCTATGAGACAAACCCTGACTTCACCACCACCTACCAAATGTTGGGTGAAAATGTAGTTGTCGATAATTTCCATCTTCAGGATGGGTTGTTGTGTCGTCTGGGCCATATATGTGTTCCATCAAGCAAGCGAGTGAAGATGATATAGGAATCCCACTACAGTCAGGTGGCAGGACACTTCGGTGTCAAAAAGACAGTGGCGATGCTACATAAACATTTATATTGGTCGAAACTTCGACAGGAGGTCAACAAGTATATCAGGTCCTACACTACCTGCATTATTGCCAAACCAACCACTAAGAAACAAGGCTTGTACACCCCTCTTCCTACTCCTGACAAGCCATGGGAATCCATCTCAATGGACTACATGTCGGGCCTCCCATCCACCAAGCAGGGAAATGGCTATGTTTTTATGGTTGTTGATCACTTTTCTAAGATGGTGATTCTGGTTGCCTACAAGAAGAGCATCACAGCAGAGGCCACTGCCAAGATCTTCTTTGAACGAGTCTGGGTACATTTTGGAATCCCACAAACCATTGTCTCATATCGAGATAGTCAAATTCTCATCACATTTTGGTCGAGCCTCTGGTCATTGCTAGACACCAAGCTCACCAAATCCACGGCCTTCCATCCCCGAACAGATGGCCAAACCGAGGTTGTAAATCGAATGATTGTGCATATCCTTCGCATGTATAATTCAAAGAACCCATGCACATGGGATGAGAGCCTTCCCTATGTCCATTATAGCTACAACCAAGCCCGGCATAGCTCAACCGGCCACATCCCCTTTCAGGTGGGGTTGGGATTCCAACCATTGGGTCCCATAGATGTTTCACTTCCCCTTGTGTTCACCTCGACTGAATCATCTCCTGCTCCAACTGAAGCTGACAAAGCCACCCAGTTCATTGAGAAGATCCAACACATCCTCCAATAGGTTTAGGATATCCTACAGAAGTCCAATGACAAGTACAATATGCCATGATCAACATCGGGTGCCACATAAGTTTCAGGTGGGCGACAAAGTTTGGTTGCACTTGCAGAAAGAACGCCTTACAGGACCCCATCGGAAGTTTCGCCCACTCCGTTATGGGTCGTACACTGTCACCAAGGCCATGGGGGATAATTCTTTTGAGCTCAACATTCCTCCTTTCCTTGTCCTGCACCTAGTGTTCAACGTGGATCTCCTTCGCCCTTATTTTGCACCATTATTGGACACCTCAGAAGTAGAAAAAAAAATGACACCAACAGAGCTCAACCCCGACTACATACAATAGACATCCAATGATCAGATTGTGGACACACAAATCAAGGGCACTCGACAACAAAGGGTCCAGCTTTATCGAGTCCTCAAAGCAAGGTAGCTCCTGCACCAAGGCAAGTGGCTCACCCGGGGCCAAATTCAGCAGAAATTTCCTCATCTGATGAGGGACCTCAACGCAATGGATACCATTGCTTCCTAAGGAGGGAGGATTGATCCAGATGGATATCAATGGCCACGCACCTTTTCCAACTGGCTCAAAATAGTTTTCTGGCAATTTTGGTAATTTACTATTTTTAGCAGTTTTCACTTCCGGAGCCTTTTTGAGGCCCTAAACGATGTTTTTTGGGAAAAACAGGTTTGAAATATAAAATTTCGTTCGATATTGCATCTAAAATGAATCTCCTCGATGATACCTTTCCAACGGGCTATCATACGCCTAAAACGAAGATCGTATGCAAAAGTTACGACCCCGAGAAGTTGATGTACTAACTTACCCAAACGAGGCCCACATGACTTTTGGCGCTTCATCTCCTAGGGTTAGGTTTTTGGATGTCTAGTGTTTTTGACATTCCTTGTTACTGTAAAAAGGCCTTTAGAGCCTCATTGTATTCATCTTCTTGCGAATGAGCGCAGTCGTCACATCTCTTCTCAGAGATAAGCCACTACCATTCCAGCAAGCTTGTTTCTGTTGTAATTTACAGTTTCCAGCTTATTTCTTTATTAATAGAAAACCAATTTTACTATATCTCTATTATTTTGTGTTAAACACGTGTTAATAATCTGTATTCATTTCGTTATGCTCATAAAATCTGGATCAGACAACCATCATCTATCCTCCCCGGATAGATATTTTTCCTCTCACCTATATCACATACATACAAAAATTCATGAGATGCTTTCACTATTTTAATCAAAATTCCTTCAAATCTGTCACCCAAAGATTTCAAGTTTCACATATATATTTTCATATCTTTTCCATATAGGAACCAGATCCCGCAAGCATGATATTTATTTCTCATGGTAGTTTATCTCTTTCATAATCAGTAAGCATTGGTCTTCCTCATGGGCTTACACCACAACCATATCCAAGACCCCTCCTTCCTGCAATTCATTCTTCACTCAGCCAAACAAACTGTTAGTTCCTCATGCAAATAAATATATTCTTTTGCACATATCAATGACATCACAAACAATTCTTGACTTGTGCAATCTAACAATTTCATCAGATTCATTTGTTCAAGGAAATATCATTCATTACTCATGCTTCATTTCAGCATATTAGGCCCAATCACATGTGATTCAAATATTAATTGAAGCTTAATTCAAAGTGTCAATGCCCATGGATACATTTTCACAAAATGCATCCTTGCATTGATTTTTGGATTATTACCTTTCATGATAGGCACACTTTCCATGGCATGTTGGGACTCAACCAACCTCTTACCACATGAATTTCTCTGTCCACATTCATCATTACAACATAATTATATTTTCTGCTTTAGATTCATCATCTGCTCAAATAAGCATAATACAACCTGGAATCATAGTTCCATATGAATGCATCTAATCATTCATCCTCACCAATAACCAAGGTACCAATATTCATGGTCACCCAAATTTCTCTCTTTACCATTCTACAATTTTGTAGAGAACTGGAAGATACTTCTTCCATAATGGGAAGTCATATATATACCCAATATATTATCACATGCATCTCCTCAATGCATTACATCATCATGTTACTTTTGAGAACTTTTGTTCCCAATCACTCCTTGATTGGGAAATGTATTCATGACATATATTTATTCATGCATTTTTCCAAGGATTCCAATTGTCCCCGGTTGTCAGAGGTTCACACCCCCATAATGAAGGTTCTTCTTCTTGAATCATACCCTACTTGGGTATCAATGACATACAACAACCATTAATATCACATGCATACCATCAAAACATAGACTATTTTAGAAGGGATTATTACCCAAATCCATTTTAGCTCTCATGTCACATGGGTACGAAATATTTATACTTGTTCTGCCTATCAGCACCTTCTCTGATATTACCTCTTCATTGGTTCTTCCTCGAGACTTATAAATTCCCTTTCATAGTCTTCTTTTATCAACGACCTTCTTGCATTTATCTCTATTCGAGGTTGTTAACTATTGGAAGTTGTCCTTGCCTAACAATTCCAATCTTTTCTACATGTGACATCATGTACTTTTACATCTATTCGGACTCACAGACTCATGGAATCACGGACTTGCAAACTCATGAAAGAATAATTATTCCTTTCATAAGTCCACCCAAAAAGTCTCAACACTTAGATTATTTTTCCATCTATTCAGACTCACGAACTCACAGACTTGCAGACTCATGAAAGCATAATTCTTCCTTTCATAAGTTCATCTAAAAAGTCTCAACACTTAGATTATTTTTCCATCGATTCGGACTCGTGGACTCACGGAATCACGAAATCATAATTATTCCTTTCATAAGTCTGTCCGAAAAGTCTCAACACTTAACCATTCTTCCACTTCTTCATGGCCTCACAATAAGTCCAACACTTAGCCATTTTTCTAACTTTTTGGACTCACAGACTAACTACTCATAATAAGTCCCAACATTTAGTCATTTCTACCTTTACGAACTCACAAAATCACAGACTTATAATAAGTCCCAACACTTATCCATTTTTCTATATTTGCGGACTCGCAGACTTGCGGACTCATAATAACTCCAACACTTAGCCATTTTTACCCTTGCGGACTCGCGAACTCGTGGACTTGCGGACAGACAGACTCATAATAAGTCCAAAACTTAGAAATTTTTCTAACTCCCTACCTTAATGTACCTACCACCATGGAAGTACATGTCACATGTCGCCATGTCAGATGACACACGCCCCCCCACGTCATGTTGACATCAATATACGAAAAAATATCGATTTTTTTTTTCAATTTCGCCTATTTTCAAAAATTCCAAAAATGCTCAAATTCGCCAAAAAATGAAATTCCTTCTTGGGTCATCAATAGAGCTCTACGACTAATCTTAATACAAACAAATCAAGGCCTATACATAAACATTTGTTTGCTACTTTTCCAATTTGACTCTTTCACTTCGAAATTGCCATTATTTAGTTGTAGAAACTTGGGGCTTTTGCTCAATTTCATCCAATTTCACCACATAACACCGTAAACATTTTGTCAAACTATTTGCAAAAAAAATCTCCCTTTGTCAGACAGATCGCTTTCCAACTCTGTAATTTCACTTCTGCACTCTACTAAATGACCCATGCAGGGTCAGTGTTGAGAAACTGGGCTCTGATACCACTTTGTAATGTACCTAGCCACCAAAGTTGGGTCACGTCACGCAAAAAAATTATCTTTATCAGCTCTGATACCATTTTAGTAACGTACCTAGCCTCTAGCTAAGAAACGATACGTGTGGAATACACATAACATGAAACTTCTGCTAATTAAATCCATTCTTTTGTTGTTATTCATTTTCCCATAGTCTACAACTACAATTTATAACAGATTTAGCTACGGTAATAACCATAAAACTTATGCATATGAAGCATGCTAATAATCAACATGAGATACAACTAAACCGCTCATTATAATAGCATATAAGTCATTATCATTCACGCAGATTTCATGCACAACAATAACAAATGTAAATAAATTAGTACAAGATAAAACACTTATCTTAAACAAGAATCGTGCAACTAGCTGCTTGGGATGGACGTTCCACCCAATCGTAGGCTGACTATTCCAAATCTCAACATCTAGTCACCCCCAAGATGAGGCTATAAATCCACAAAAGAGGGTGGTCTCTCACAGTCCACTCATAGCTCATAAATCTCTCAACCCAACTAATATTCTCCTACAACTATCCCTAATTTTCCACCAACTCTCTTCCTCTTGACCCGCCCAACCTAAGGAATGCACCATTCGTTTGTCAGGGATAACCCAGGGGATGTACCATCTGTTTATCAAGGATAACCCAAGGGATGAACCATTCTTTTATCAGGTTTAACCCAAGGTATGTACCATCTGTTTATCAAGGATAACCCAAGTAATGTGTCATTCATTTATCAGGGTCTCTCTGGCACAGGTAGCTAGGAATCTCTCAGCCGAGAACTCAAGGGAAACTACTACTAGGAAAACTATTAGCAAACCAACAAAAACACTTGTTGTTTCAGTGCAACTCATGCAAGATTTCACTCTTCCACCCTGACAACCGGGCTCTTCAATTCTCCAGCTCCAATTCACTCCAATTACGCTCCATATTTTTCCCTCCTATGGCCGCACCCACTTCAAACTCTCTTTCCATGCCTAAACCTGACTAACTTCCCAAATTGCTCGAACTTTTGTTCTCTTTGTCTCAACCCATACAAAATTCCTCTCTTTTTCTTTCCTTTCTTGACTCACACTCTTCCCCAAGCTGATTGTACTCAACTCCCATGTGCCCAATAACTTCGGGATGTGACCACTCACACCAACCCTCTTACATGTATTCAATGTTTGGCTTTGGAAACACTCAATAAAAAATGAGAAGGTTCATATACAATAGCAGATTTAGGAAAATGATTTAAATCCATAAACTTGGGTAATTACCCTCTTGGACCCCTCTTTGCGATTATCCTAGACACTCCCATCTCTTGTGGATTAATTCATCCCCATCTCTTTTCCATGTCCTCTTAGCAGCTGGCATCACATTTTATTATTAAAACATTGAAATACAATTTACATATTACATCACTTGGCTATAGCCACACATTATATTCACATAAGCATTAATCAAACTAGGTATTACAATGGGGATGTTACAATTCAGATTTTTTCCAAATCCCTTAAATAACCCTTTCCAAAAATTTGATGTAAATTTTGGATCTTTGTCAAACGCAATTATCTTGGGTATACCATGTAGTCAAGCAATTTCTCTATATAAATATCAACAATGTTGGTTTCCTTGTGAGTGATATTTACTGGAATAAAATGGTCAACTTTAGTGAGCTTATCCACCACTACCATGATAGAATCATGTTGCTTGTTTGTTCTGGGTAGTTTTCTGATGAAATCTATTTTTACAACTTCTCGTTGCCACTCAAGAATGGGAAATGGTTGTAGCAAACCAGCAGGGTGTCTATGCTCATCCTTGACCTTTTGACATTCCAAACACCTAGCAATAAAATCAACTACTTCTTTCTTCATGTCTGACCAATAATATTGTCTCTTGACAGATGCAATAATTTTCTTATAACTTGGGTGCCCAACATAAGGTACATCATGCATTTATCTCAATATCATATTTTTCAATTCATGGGAATTTGGCACATAAATTATGCCCCTGTAAATGTGAATTTTATCATTTTCTAGCTTATAGTCTTCAATTTTCTGTTGTAAATTACCTTGTTGAAGTTTTTCCCTTACCTCCATGTACTTATGATTTGATTTTGCAACTTCTAAAATTATTTCTTTTAAATTTGATTGGTACATGCCAATGGTTGTAGCATGCATCTCATGCACCCTCCTACTAAGTGCATCAACCACCTTGTTCTCTTTACCTTTGATATGCTTTATATCAAAGTCATATCCCTTGAGGAATTCTAACCACCTGTTTTTCCTGACATTTAGAGTTGGTTGTCCAAATAAATATTTCAGACCATTATGGTTTGTCCTCAACTCAAATATTTTTCCCATGAGGTAGTGCCTCCACATCTTCAATGCATGCACTATGGCTTCCAATTCCAAATCATGAGTAACATAGTGTCTTTCATCCTCCTTTAACTTCATTGATTCATAGCACACCACATACCCATTCTGACTAAGGACTCCACCAAGCCCTTCTTTACATGCATCAATGCATACAATGAAGTCTTCACCTAGATAAAAAAATCCTTAGTATTGGAGCACTTGTTCATAAATGCTTCAAGTTTTGGAAACTTCTTTCACAATCATGTGTCCATTCAAACTTCACACCCTTCTTCTACAACGAAGTGATTAGGTGTGCAATCTTTGAGAATACTTCAATAAATCACCTATAGTAACCTGCAAGGCCCATGAATGACCTCACCTCTTAGACATTTCTTGGTGTTGGTCATCCTTCAATGGTCCTTATCTTTTATGGATCCACTGTTATCCCTTCCTCTGAAATGATATGGCCCAAATAATGATTTTTCTTATGATAGAATGAACACTTGCTCAATTTGGCATACAATTGATGCTCCCTCAACACCTATAATACCATCCTCAAGTGTTGCTCATGCTCTTCTTCAGACTTAGAATATATAAGAATTTCATCCAAGAAGACAATGACAAACGTATCTAAGTAATCCATGAAAATGTCATTCATTAAACACATGAAGACAACTGGTGCATTTGATAAACCAAATGGTACCATTGTGAACTCATAATGGCCATACCTTGTTTTAAAAAAATCTTGTTGATGTCTTCTTCTCTAATTCTTACTTGATCATAGCCTGACCTGAGATCAATATTGGAGAATATTTTTTCATATTTGAGTTGATCAAAGAGGTCATCTATCCTTGGAAAAGAGTATGTGTTATACACAATTACCTTGTTCAACTTCTTGAAGTCGATGCAAAGTCTCAATGTTCCATCCTTTTTCTTCACAAATAATAATGGGGCGTCCCAAGGTGACACACTTGGGCGTATATACCCCTTCTTCAGAAGCTCTTCAAGTTTCATTTGCAATCTCTTCAGTTCTGGTGTACTCATCTTGTAAGGGGTCTTGGATATTGGGGTTGCTCCAGGCATCAGATTGATGGAGAAATCAATATTTCTTTTAGGGGGTAATCCTGGTATTTCTTTAAACATGTCTTCAAACTCCTTTAGGACTGCATAATTTTCAATATTTGGCAACTTCTCTTTAGGTGTCTCTTCCATATGTGTTGGAAATATTTGACACCCTTTCCTGTAACTTTTCTTCAACTACAAAGCTGAAACTTCTCTGATGGTTACTTCCCTGGGAATTCCCCATACCGTCCTTAAGTTCCCTTCCTCATCCAAGCAAGTAAATGCCTTATTATAACAGTCTAGGACATCATAGTGTTGGTCCAACCAATCCATACCAATTAGGAAATCATAGGAACCTAAAGGTACGATGTTCAAATCTTCCCTGGTGCTTAGTCTATTCATGTCCATTGGACATGCCTTAACCATTTCATTAATTTTTATTTTAGCTACGGTAGCCAGTTGTACCAACCAAGATTTCCCAAGCTTGTTTATTGGAAAATGAAATCTTTCCACCATCTTAGGATGTATATAACTATGACTAGCTCGTGAATCAATTAAAATAGCAATGGATTGGTTGTTGATCTTACCTTCCACTTCAATCATATGTGACTGAAACTCAACTTGCTTGTTGTCCAGGGCCACGTAGATCCTAGGTACATTTTTTCCCATGTCTTCCACTATATCATCTTGTTGTACATTGTGAACAATCCTCACTTTTTCACCTCTGTGAGGGAAATATCTATACATATGAACTCCTCCACAACCCCAACATTGAATAGGTGGTTGCATTGGTATTTTCTCCAATATCTTGGTCATTCTAGGCTCTTTAGAAGTTGGTTGTCCCTAAGAATTATTTATGAAGAATGGTGACTTGGTCTCCTTCTTCCTTTGTTCCATATTACTTGTCTTCTTTTCTTCTGAGGCTTTTGGAAAGTTGGTCTTCCTTTATGCTAATCATAAAGGCATTTAGCTCGCCTTATGGTTTCCTCCAATGTTTTGGGATCATCATATTGTATTTTGCCACTGATAAATGATGGAAACCCACTCAAATACCTCTGAATCTTAACCGACTTATCCTTGATGAAAGAAACATACTTAAGCAACTCTAAAAATGTCCTTTCATATTCATTTATGGTCATACTCCCAAGCTTGAGTTCAAATAACTCCTTCATTTTCTTGTCATAGTATCGCTTAGTCAAGTATTTCTTTTGAAAATACCTATTGAATTCCCTCCAAGTAACCTTCTTCTCATCAATGTGTTTCACCTACACAAATTGGTCCCACCACATTGATGCTTTTCCCTCGAGCTGATAGATGGAAATTCTTCCTTCTGCGCGTGAAGAGTAATTATGCAATTGAAAATACTTCCCCATTCCTAGCATCCATGTCTCTTCCTCGTCATCCTTCTTATGCTCGCCATCAAATGTAGGAGGCTTGATTTTGTTCATTTCCGCTTGTAGCTCATCCACCTTGAACTTCTTCTTATGCTCCCTGACAGGGGATGGACTTGAACTACTATGTGCTCTCCTGGTTGAATGCCTTGGCGAGTGCTCATGATGCCTTCCAACACTTCTTGTTCTTCTCCTATAATCATTAGGTCTGTGACTCCCATATTTTCTTGACTTGGTCTCCTTATCCATCTTCTTCTCTATTTTGTCGAAGCTCTACATTAATTTGAGGTTAAATCCTTCTTGTTGCTCCTTGGCTCTCATAAGCCTCTCATTATCAACTTTATAACTATGGACATCCTTTTGCATAATTTTTATGGTTTTTACTAAGTTCATGCTTTCCTCATTTCCTACTCCCTGTCCATTTGCATATGTACCTTCATTACTCAAACTTGCATACAACCCCCTGACTTCCTCTTCATGGTTGTAAGTTCTATGTGTATCTTCCATTTTTTTTATCTCTATGTTGATCCTGTTTTGGTCTAAATTATGTTAACTATGCAAAAATGTGCAGGAAACAAGATTTGTTAGACTAAATAATTTAACATATTCATGAAAATTATGCACAATTATGTTCCAATAATGCATAAGAATCATTTCTTCCGATTCCTCATGAAATTAATTTCCCATATCAATTTTTTGGTTGGTTATTTAGACTCTTCAGTCCAAGACCCTTCCATGAACCTGCCATCAACACTTATCCATTTTTTCCATCTTCGTGAACTCGTGGACTTGCAGACTCATAATCTTGTGTAATTTTGTCCAAGAAATCCAAACGCTTAGTCAGTTTTCCATCTTTTCGGACTCGCGGACTCATAGACTCATAATAAGTCCCAACACTTAGCCATTTTTCCATCCTTGCAGACTCATAATATTGTGTAAGTCTATCCGAGAAATCCCAACGCTTAGTCATTTTTCCATCTTTTCAGACTCACGGAATCACAGGATCATAATAAGTCCCAACACTTAGCCATTTTTCCTTCTTCGCGGACTCACGGACTCACAATCTTATAACCTTACTTTCATAAGTCCATATGAAAAGTTTAAACACTTAGTCATTTTTCCACTTCTTCGGACTCGCAAACTCGCTGACTCATAATAAGTCCCAACACTTAGCCATTTTTCTATTCTTCGGACTCGCAGACTCACAATCTTGTAACCTTTCTTTCATAAGTCTTTCTGAAAAGTCTCAGCACTTAGTCATTTTTCCACTTCTTCGGACTCACAGACTCATAAACTCGTAAACAATTTCCCAAGATCTTACCGCAGTTTCGTGGCACCGACAGTTGGTCTACCACATGGCTCCACATCACCTGCCAATTGTAATCACATCCAATATGTACCTGCCATCATGGAAGCTCCCATCTTTCTTCTACCCCGTCAACTGACACGTGGCCTCAACGCCATGACGACGTCATCGTATGAAAAAATACCCAAATTTTTCCAATTTGTTTATTTTCAAAATCTCCAAAGGGCTCAATTCTTCACATTAACCTTGAAATTTCTCTCAATCTTACTTCCTTAATTTCAACAACGGATTTCATACATCCTTTTTCCAACATTTCGTCAAACAGTTTGCCTGCATAGTCTATAAATTTCACTTCTACATTCCACTAATTGGCCCATCTAGGCTCAGTGTTGAAAATTGGAGCTTTGAAACCACATTGTAACATACCTAGCCACCAAAGCTAGTTCAAGTCACGCACAAATCGTCTCTTTATCAGGTTTGATACCACATTGTAGCATCGCCAACCACCTGTTGGGCTATGCCACTTAAAATTTTGAACTCTGATAGAAATTTACATTATAAAAATACTCTGCAAATGCACATATTCATACAAAATAATAACAGAAAATACGCATGCAACATACACAGGAAAAATCCCATGAAAAAAATGCATAAATATTAACGCAACATATGAAATAACACACAATTTACACTTATCTTTGATTAAAATAACACCAACTACATGCAGAACTTCCACATTCCTCCCAGCCTTAGACCACATGGCTCATAACTCTCAGCAGTGGGTCACCCCCGAGATGGGACTAAACTCCACCTGGGTAAAGGATTCCTATCCCATATAAGGCATCTTAGACAACAAAAAATCTCAGTCACAGGTGCTAACTCAAAATAACAACCTACAGTCCCTCATTCCCCACATGTTTGTCCCACCCCAGGAAGTGTGCCCCTTCTTTTCTCAATAGTCCCTTAGTTTCCCCACTTCCTTTCCAGGGCTTCAACAATAGGCCAGACAGGAACTCTCAGATCCCTGTAGCTGCAGTTTGGCACTTTCGGGAATCAATTCCCAACAATTCTCTCACCTGGAGAGAATTCCCATGGGCATAACAACCCACCTCTTCAATATCCTACCGGCCTGACAACCCGCTTCTTCAGTCCAGCTCCCAACTAACCGGGGTACAATTACAGTGATAGTAACAGGAAGTTACAGAGGATAGTTGAATGAGTGAAGGGATGATCGCCAAAATGAACTAAGTCTAAACTTTATGTATTCATGTTCCCAACTTGACACTTGTCCTGTTGAGAACCATCTTGGACCCACCTGTCCCATCTTTAGAACTTAGGATAAAATAAATATCCATACTTTATACTTTAATTAATATTAATATATTATTGCTTTGGGTTTAAGCCCCCTTCACTTAGCCCCTTATCCTTAACTTTATCGTCCTTTCCCTATTTAGTGGAGTTTAGTCCCTCCTACTTTTTTACATGGTTAGTCTACCGCAGTGATGTGTTTTAATTAATATTTGCATGTGATTACATATTAAAATGATGGTTCACTGGACATTTTTAGCATCTGGCTCTCCAACTTGTTATCCCCTAGCCTAGGGATAACTAAGGATATCATGTCTCGATGCCCACGAGTCCTAAACATGGAGTACTGATAGCCAAATGACTTGAGCATGGTCCCGGAGGGCCCCTCTTTTCTTCAGTGCAATACACTTATCACCAACAATAGTATCCATGACACCAACCTGGTCCAGAAGTAGCGGTGAGTCTTGCTCCATGAGGTAATGAGTCTGGGTATCATGGTATGTATCACTCTGATTTTTGAAGCACTTGAATATGTTGTATTGAATCCTTATTCAATTTCATGATGTTTCCTTGGACATTATGCTCTTTGCCTCGTTCATACCTAGAAGGGTGACATGGTACCCTAGTAAGTTGATTTCCCTTTAGGATGGGTTGCTACTAAGTGAATCTGTGAAAATTCATCATCCTTTCCCTCCATACTTATCACTTTCCATCTTTGTTCCTTTCATCTCCCCTATCCTTGTTTGGGCATTGGGATTGGCTACACTAGGAAGGTTGTACCTTACCACATGGGAAGAAGGGGTTAAAGGCCCATAGGGTAAAAGTAGCTAGAAAGAGTTAAAATCCAATGTTGAAACCTTCGAGATGCTTCACCCA
>ML799697.1:138002-188751 GCA_009831015.1 Picea engelmannii | reverse complement strand
GTTAGTTCTCCATCAGTTAATCCTCTATATGGACCACTTTAAATTGAGAAACCTACATTTGACTCTATATTACACCCTCCTAAGAGCACTATTCATAAATCTACCTTTAATCCTAGTTCACGTGCTGCCCAGAACTACAACATTGTTGAAGATTTGGCTCAAGCACTGTGTGTTATGTCTGCATTAGAAGTTCTATGGAACTGCCCCAATCAATTTAGAATGCTCTTGGTTTCTATTGCCATTGTTGATCCTGAGTCATCCAACCATATCATGTTTAACCTGGACAATTATACATCTCGACTCTCCCATCAACTTTATTTCCAAGTTGATGTTGTTGTTCACAATCAAAAAATCCACTGAACCATCTTGGATGAGGGAGCCTCTACTTGTGCCATGTCTTTAGCATGTTGGAAAAGTTTAAAATCACCTGCAATTAACAAATACCCAACAATGTTACACACATTCGATGGGTGAGGTTTTCATCCCCATGGGATTTTATAGTCCCTGCCCATCCAATTGGGTGGAAAAACCATCACTGTTGATGTCAAGGTGGTCGATGCTCCCCTCGATTACAACTTGTTACTTGGAAGAAGATGGTTTTATGATATGACTGTTGTTGCCTCATCAGTATTTCGATGTGTACAATTTCCTCATCAGGGAAATTTTTTAACTGTCGATCAGTTAGATTTATGTACACCTAATTCTCGCACTCCCGCTACCAACAATATTCCATTCTTGGGAGATCACAAGATCACTTATGAAAGCATTGGTGTTGTCTTGATGAAATATTCTAGCCTTATGGGTACCTTCCCTACACCACTTCCATTGACTACACATCATATTGCTACCGTTGATATGATTTTGACCATGACTTATCAATCTTTGGAATCATCTGACCCTTGGATTGTATCTAGTCCGTTGGAATTCGATGCACTAGGTGACATCGTGCAACTTAGTCCAGTAGAAACATCATATGTTTCTATCCAATCCACTTCTCCCCCTTCGGATGACCAACATCTATTGCCAACCGATAGTTACTCGATGCCATCACGGTTAAGTTCCTTATCGTTTGCAATTGACTACATTTCCCCATTTTTTCCTTCTGATCAATCTATTCTGGAAATTCTTAGCATTGACAAGATACCTCGGGATGATAACCATCATCGATCCTCTTTTCTTTTCCCTCATGAATAAATTCGGGGAGATATACACTCTATATTCCCTCTTGATGTTGATTTTTTGTTGTCTCCCATGCCTTCGACTTCCAATGATTTGGATCTGATAGTTGACATGGTGATATATTAGGTAGGGCTATTGGAGCCCAATCTCCTTACCTATGTAATGGCCCTTGACATGTGTTTCTTCCAGAGTGATTTTCTTCCATCTAGTGAAGATATCTTAGACTCCATGACCAATTTTTTCCCCTTGACATGGTGTCCTTCCAGAGCTTTATTGTCTTGGCAACCATGATCAAGGAGAGTCCACGAGCATAGTTTCTCTCCTCTGTAGCAAGATCGTTAAAAAATGAAATAAAGGTCACAAGCATAGTTTCTCTTCTCTGTGGCAATATTGTTACAAACTGAAACAAAATATTTGAGCATAGTTTTCCTCCTTGTAGCAAGCTCGTTAAAAAATGAAACAACAATCTGGGGCTTGAACTCGGAGCCCTGAGCATAGTTCTTTTCATGTGTCAATCTCGTTAAAAAATTGATCAGTCACCTATATTTAACCATATTTTCATCCACTCTTATCCTTTTTCTCCGTCTAGTAAAGAAATTGGTGACAACCTCAAAGTCGGTGAATGAATTGAAGCTTCGAGGGCATGTCTCTAGCCTTTGATGATCATTCTGGAGTTAAACCACTAGCTTTCAAGCTGGGGGAATACTGAGCTTAGTATTTGTTCTTTCTTGTGCTCTAAAAAACATGAGAATGCAACCGAGAAACCTTTTATCTCTTTTTCGGGCTTGCATGGATATACAAAAAATGAACCCCCTAGAGTCTTCTTTGAGCTCTTTTTAGACTCTCTAAACATGAAAAGATTGTTGAGTGATATTGCTTCCTTTTCCACTCGTTAAAAGGTTTGAAAGGGCATCTTTCAAGTGATAAGTTATCTATTTTTCAGCCTTGCGAGACTAACATTATGAAAAAGGACAACATTGGAGTAGTCTTTAAGTTGTTTTCAGACTCTCTAAATATGAAAAACCACCGAGTTTACCTTCTCTGGACTCATTAAATGATCATACATTGAAGGGACCATATGGGACCGAACCCTTACTTATTCTAGTTCGTTAAACAAAGGAAGAGGGACTTACTGAAGGTGAGTTATATCGAGCATGTGTTACCCTCCTCGAGCTCATTAAATTAAAAAGATGTACTTGTCTATCTGGATGGGGGAAAAAATTGAAGGAAACAAGCCAAGCAGTTTTTGAGAACATTACCAGTAACCCTTACAGTCGCCCTTGAACATGACACTTTGTCTTTGCACTCATTTTAATCCACTGAACCTATGCACTGAGCCAATCCTCTGAGTTTCTTTTACTCCTTTGGGTCACCTGACAAAACTCACAACATCCACTGCATCATCAAGTTTTGGTCCATGTCAATTTTATGTTGTTGTGCCTTAGTGTTCAAGGGAAGTATCTGCTTCGAGAGTCAACCATCACAAATATATTGTTTCAATACCCATGTCAGTCCATGTTCATTTGATCTACCAATTACATCTCTGTGTCAGTTTCATTTCTTTTTATGGGGGTTACATCAAGGCCCTCCTTTGATGAGTCTCTTCCTGTGGACTTCAACACATTATCCAGGAGCTAGACTTAGAAACCAGTTAGTACCTTGGGACCTGCATGCCTCAATGGAAAGCCTCATTCTGTCCCACAATGGGTTTACATCATTGACCTCTGATCGGATTATTCCACGGATGTTCGACTTCATCTCATCTATTCACATTCGTCGGAATGTACTAGAGTACCTTGGGAATCATTAACATTAATGGTGATTTTCCCTCATGCTTGTTAACGGTTTACCTCATTGACCGGTAATCAATTGGTTTCTTCCATGTTCGACATCAAGACATCTATTCACATGGTTATATTCGTACTAGATCAGGATTGGTAAGAAGACCTTGGGTTGATGTTTTCACTCTTATGTATACTTTTCCCAAGTTGCGAAGGAGTTCTTTTGAACTATGACACATATACTATTACATAGATCCACTTTGTATAAGTCATGGCTATGTCTTGTCATCTCATAGATACACTGTGTATTCTTCATGGATACAATCAGTTCAGGTCATAGGAGTATAGATCCACATTGTATCTTCAGTATCTATACCATTTTTTCAATATAATTATGGATCCATAGTGTATTTTATGGTGGCCATACCTAAAAAGTATTTATTACTCAAGCATAGGTATGCCTTCCCTGGGTTTGAAACATGTCATAATATTTGTTTGATGGTTGTGTGTAGCCTTTTCCAGTCTCTCTGTGTCCATACCCTTGCTCGAAAAATTCTACAAAGTACTTCGGTCATCATCATCTTCTAACTTCGTACTTTGGGGGACAATCTGTTACACCTCAAAATTACCCACTTCAATAGTGTCGTAAGTGTCACATCTTGTCCACAAGTGTCGCATCTTAACCACAAGTGTTTCAAGTGTCACAAACATCATATTGTCATATTACCTATGGCGTTCCCCTAACGACATGATAAAGACACTTAAGACACCTCAAAGACTAGTTTTGAAGAAGAGAAATGAGTTGAAAGGGAGTACAAACCTTTTGCCACTGAAAGAACCACTAAAAAATGGATTTTGGAGAGGAGTGCTCCCCTACACACTGTCAGGGAGTGTTGGCGCTCCCTAATCCTTTTTGGGGGAGTGTTTGAGCACTCTGTGCACTCTTTTGGGGGAGTGCTACCCTTTTCTAAGAAAGTTTTGGGTTTGTTGAGACAAATCAGGGAAGAATCCCTCAATTCCTGAAGGTGGTTGGATTTGAATATATGGTCAAGGAATGATCTTAGGGAAGATCCTCAACTGAAGGAGAGGAATCCTCAACTTATCCCAAATATCTCTCAAGTGGTTGGGACTCTCCAAGGTTATATAAGGAGGCCTTCTCATGGTGAAAAGGGGCAAGAGGCTAGAGATTGATACCAAACTTATGATCCTATAAGTGGTATGAACATGGAAAAGATTGGATATGTGAAAATTATGATCTCATGAGTGACATGTCATCAAAGAAATCAGTGTATATTACTTGAGCAAAGGGGTTGGACAAGGAGAACTGGAAGAAGCTACTGCACCCTCATCAAAGGATTGTAAGTACTTTTACTTGTTCTCATCAATATATCAATTCTTGGCATGTTTCTTTCAAATTGATGTTTGTTCCACATGAGTTTGTCTATAGTATATGGATCTATATTTGAGCTAATCTAAGTAGAGCAGGAAGTCCATTGTATCTTTGTTTGTTCTACAGGACCTTTCATGGAGCTCAAGATCGAATCTCAGCCCGGACTTTGTAGGGACAAACGTCGTTAATAAGGTTCATATCTTTCTTATTATCCTTTATATATTATCTTGACTAGATCTAAATGGATTTCAGTGTCCATGTTAAGCACTTTTTTGTCTTGGCCTTAGGAGTCTAAAGACCAAGAGGGAATCCACTTGTCCGCAGGGGGATTCACCTACAACAACTTATGACCAGTAATCAAGTGGTTTCAACCATGTTCGACTTCAACACATGTATTTTCATGGTTATATTCATACTATAGAGTGGTGGAGATGAAGACCCTGTATCTTTTTGACAGATTCAGGTTGCATTGAAGTATATTCATTTTGTATTGTTGCATAGATCAACATTGTATGTCTCGTGTCTCTGTTCAAATTTGAGTCTTTAACACATAGATCCATAGTGTATTTTTGGTGGCTATATTCATATTTGAGTCATATTGGCATGGATCCACATTTAATGTTTGGTGCCCATGACCTGTCTTACTTGACATGGATATTTTCATGTCGACATTTATGATTTGATTCATTTTTATTCTGAGTATGGGAATGTGTAATGTCCCTTTCCAAATAGGAGCTCCAAAGAGGAGGTTTAATGGTCTAAACTACCCCATTAGACTATAGCCAGGGCCAAAGAGGGGTAAACAGGGTTACTAGAGGTCACTCCAGTCACAGGTGTCATATTCGAAAAGTGGCATTGAGCTAAAAAGGGTTAAAAGTGCTTTCAAGTCATTATGAGCTAAAAATAGAAGTCAACGGTGAATTAGGGTTTCAACAGTGATTTAGGGTTTTGGAAGTCAACAATGAATTAGGGTTTTAGCATGATTTAGGGTTTTGGAAAGATATAAAGGAAAGGTCAGTGACCTAATTCATTATTATGCAGATTATGACTTGTCATTGAGGAGAAGAGGTGCATCTCGGGAGAGATAGTTCATTGTATTCCATGAGGAAGACACCATTTGGATGATTTCAGTGTTTAAAGACACACCCTAGTCAGCGGGAAGATCATCCAGGTCTTCCATCATTCTTCATTGATTCCACAGTGATCCCATATTCCGGGTATTATCTTTTAGTTTCTTATTTGTATTCTGGATAAGATCCTTTTTGTATTTTGATATAGCCAAGTGTTTTTATTTTATTCATTCGTAGTTTCTTATTTGTATTCTGGCTAAGATCCTTTATCTGTTGATCTAGTCGAGTATTGTCAGTTTATTCAGCCGTATTCAACCATTTTGTAATCCACAGAGATATCATAATACAAACTTTACAGTCCTTTGTCGCATTTATTATTTGTATGATCATTTATATGCTATAAACATTTGATCCTACACACACATTAGCAGCGTTTCCTAGACTAGCCAAGTCAGGAAAATTACAGAATGCCTACCTCAGTGATGATATTATTGTACTTTATTTCCTTGTTTGTTGGTAGGTCTCTGACCGACATGTTCCTTGTTCCCCACAGACACGTGACAAAGTATTTCAGCTATCACTCTGTTCTAACTTCATACTTTGGGAGGATCTCTATTACACATTATTTTTGTCACTCTTATGACCATTAATGATGTAAACCTATATATTGTCTTCAGAGGGATCAATGGTCTGAATTCCCGAGGAAACAAGGGAGAAGAACTTTGTCTAAGAGATGAAATCATATTTTCCTTTGTAAAAACCCTAGTAAGGAGGATCCTCACACCCTGTCTAGGTCTAAGGGTGCGACGATCCTAGATCATCACATAATGTATTATACCTAGCCTACAATGTCTTCGCACTCTTCTCAGTTCTAGGGGTGTGATGATTTTCGTACGTGGGGAAAACGAGCATCTTCTCGTTTCTTTTAAAAGGAGAATCTTTTGTGGTGAGGTGGCCTCTGATCAGTTTGGATCTTAATCGCTTCTCTTATTTAGTGGGATCATCCTAACCTCTTCACCTTATCCTCTTCACCTTATAAAAGGAGAGGAGCTCTCATGGATAAATTTGGCTAGAGCTTATAGATTGGAAATTTGGCTTGAGATTGTTAGCTTGGTTAGAGTGGCTTTGAGCTTTGCTTTGTCAAGATAGATTGTGAATGATTTTTAGATCCATAGTCTCAGAATGCTTGGAGAAAAAGTGTGTGGGAAATGAGGGATAGTTGGAAGGGAACTTACGACATGAAGGCTTTGGTTGTAATCTCTCTTTTTATTATTTAATACAGATGCACTTTTCTTTCCTATATGAATCTTGTTTGTCCATATTGTATGATTCCTTTATCACATACATAGTTTCATAGAAAATATTCCTTGTATTATTGTTGTCTTCGATGGCTTGTGTATATTTACAGATGTTTCTCCATAAGCCCCGCGATGGAACTTGGATTGCATTAGAGAAGGTGGATCTTCGATATTTAAAAGGTATGTTCTAGATCCACTTCTTATTTGATAATTGAAATCTAAGGAAAGATTAGTGTACTATCTTGTTTAGTTCTAGTTTCGTAGTGAAACTAGGGAGATCTGTTTGTGCCCACACTTACCGATTAGTCTGATAATACCTTCTCTAAAGTTGGGCTATGACGTCTCCGTAGGCTTCTCTACAACTAGGGTGTGACGATGTCAAAAGACTAAGAAAATTTTGAGTTTCACGAAAGTTCTAGAAGGGGATCTTCTAGATGATGAGGTGGCATCCGTATGGTTGGGATGTTACTTGCTTCTATGATTTGGTGGGATCATCCTAATCTCTTCAAACATATCTCTTTCCCCTATATAAAGAGGGATTTATCATGGAAAAGGCGAAGGTTAAAGAAGATTGAATAGGCTAAGAATTGGATGAGGAATTTTACTTCAGTTCATACTTGAGGGTTTCATTTCAGTTCATCAAGTCATTGTGGATCCTCTTCATTCAAGATTGGAGCAAGTGTGTGTGTAGGATAAAAGGGTCATTGAGAGGGGACCTTATGACATCAAGGCTTTGGTTTTGATCTCCACTTTCATTTTAATATAATACAATGATATGTTTCTTTCCCTTAAAACTTTTCTTGTTTTATTGTATGATTCCTTGATCACATACATAGGTTCTCGTTGAGTATATTATATTTCTTTCACTTTGGTTAGCTTGTGTTCCCTTGCAGATTCAATATCACAGGAGCACCACGGTGGAGATAAGACGATAGAGGCAAGAGGAAGTGATATTTAAACGATATGTTGCCTATCTCTAGTAAACTCAATGGTTAGAGCTTAGGGAAAGAATCATATTCTATTTTCTTTTGTTCTAGATATAGGTGGATCCAGGGAAATATGTTTATGTATACATTTATCGATAAGTCCCATAAAAAAATTGGTGATTGCACGGGGGATTCTACCTCTTTTTGATTTTTTTCTTCCCGTTTTCCTTTAGCCTACCTTCCTCTTATAATTTTCATTATCTAAGTCTGTGGGTGATCCATTTGGACTCCGTGGGTCTAGAAGTTCCTTTATATTTTTTTGTCTTTCTTCCAATTTTTCCTCATTTATAGAGATCATCGCATTGTGTCTCATTGAAAACCCGCGACAAACCTTAGACGTTGCATCCTGCTTGACCAATCTAGTGAGACGATGTCACACTGTGCTCTGCTAGTAGCCTGCGATGACATTTGCGTGTCGCACTGTGTCCCATACCCAACTTGTGACGACTCTTGTAGATTTTGTTGGAGTGAGTCAATATGTCTTTTTCCCTCCCAATTTTTCCTTAGTTTCATGGGGTGAACTTATGATACCCATGTTTGATTGATCTCTGAGTTTAAAGCTTGCTTGTGATTGGTTTTCAACGATTGAAATTCTTTCTTTACATTTTGCAAGTTTTGTGCTTTTGATCATTGTCACAAGGATATAATCTCAGATCTTGATCTAAGTACTTGTTTGGAAAAGGATGTTTGGTTTGTTTCAAGTTTTGGATTGATATTATTTTTCAGATTGTTTGTTTATTAAGAAATAATTTTTTCTTGAATATGACAAAATCTTTTCTTGTCTTTTTCATTTTAATTTTTTTTGTCTATATTACGAGTTTGATTTGGGAGTTGTGTTGAGAATGTATTGATTTTATTGGATTATGTTTTCCTTTCATCATCACATCTCTGATTTCATTTTGAAAAGGAAGAACTAAATTCATTTATTCTTTTTAGTAATCTCTCATAAGAAAATTTTTACATTCGAAATATTTGTAAAGAGAAGAATTGGAAAATTTTGTAGTTTGTGATTATTTGGAATTCTGTTCATTCGAAATTAAGAAATTGCAATTCATATATTTTTGCACTTCAAAGAATACCTTCTCCCTACTGTAATTAGAGTTCACTGAATTGAAAAATTGCACATTCATATATTTTTTCATTTTATTGGATCAAGGTCACAACTTCATCGGTTTCACCTTCATCTCCCTTGTGAGTAAACAACAACCTTTAAAACATAGCGTAAATTTAAAATTTATTAGTAACTTTTTTTTTCTAGGGATCCTTTTCACCAACATTAGCTAGGATAGCGCTTTGGAATAGGATGTAAGGCATACTCTCCAAAGAATCAAAACAAACAATAGTATCTTGTGATAAGGAGAGTTCAAATCCAATTACTACATTTTGTCCTAGGAAGCCCTTCTCACCCAAGGGTCAAACCTAACATTTCATTAAGACTGGCAGAGTTACTCACCCTGCTTTGTTGGTGTTGGTGTAGAGATTGTGCATATTATTGGGGGTCACTTGGAGGTATACCCAAAATTATGAGTGGAATCCTTTCAAGTTGATTTCGGGCTAGATACCCTGCCTTTCCGCGTGGATCAGACTGTTAATTGTTTCCCCAGGAATCATTGTTGTAGTTGGTAACCTTCGTGGCCTATCTCTCTAGGGTATTCACACGAGGTGACTATGGAGGGGAAAGTATTCATGGTACCTGGAATTGACGTTGGCCAAACTCACTCAGGCTCCTTGGAGGGTATACCCACAATTATGTGTGGGAGATTGAACCAGGGTGTAAGTCCGTTAAGCAGGTCGCCAACGTAACTTTTCCACCCGCTTTATCCTAGCCCCTTCTTGTCTTGATTTCATGACGTTGGATTTCATCACCAACTAGTGACTTTGAAATAAGAAGGTTTGTTTGCTTTGTTTCATTCCTAGATTTTATTAGTGAGTGTTGTTTGTTTTCTCTAGTTGGCCATAGATTTTTTTCATTCTTTACTTGGTTTAGCCAACATCGACCTTCGTCATTCATGTAGGATGCATGGGCTACCCTCGAAAGATCTACAAGGTTATCTCCCTTTGCTTCCTAACTCACCAGAAGGATCTCCTGAGGGAGTAGTCAATAATGAAGTTGCTTCTAAAGTTGGAAGAACACACTCTTTGGAGGGATTCTAAATTGTTTCAGACTCCTTAGAATATTTTCAACTCCCTGTCAATCTGTTATTGAGTGTTGTATGAAATCAACATATTCTCTAGATGAACTGATCAGGGGAAATAGTTGTTGAAGAAAATTTTGAAGTACCTACTGGACCTAACGCAGGATTTGGAGTAGAGGATCCAATTTTTCACAGTGAATCATTTAGGAACCCGACTCACACTGTCTGAACTTCTAATCCTAGTTTTGTCCCTTAGACAGTATGTTATATTTATGATAACCTATGAGCGATTCCTGATCAACCTATGGCATCACAAATGTCTGAGACGTATGTTACCTATACGATACCTTTAGACCATTTTATTGTTAATACTAATAGTTTCACCACTGTTTCATACCAATGGTTGGTTGATTCTCACTCAATTTCCCCTCTCCATATTGCCCATTCTATTATGGTCCCACAAGATGCCATAATTTCTACCAAAAATGTGGTTATCACTCAAGATCCTATTGGAACACCACTTCTGCCTAGATCAAATCCATCACTTCCCCCTGGGTATAGAACTTTGAATAATTTCGTTGCTATCCCTACCCAAAATCCTTCTGGAGGGTCTGGACTTTTTGTTCCTGCTGGGTACAACACTGTGAGTCAGTTTGTTCCTACACCTACCCATATTCTCTCTGGAGGGCCTTATGTTCCTCCTCCACCTTTTTTGGGAGGATCTCATCATCCTGGCCCTAGTGGCTCCAATATAGTTGGAGGCACCAATCATCCTATCACTTCTAGTTTCTAGATTCCTGTTGGAGGTTAAACTCAAGTTGTGGGGTAACCTCAACTTGGGGGGAGACCTCATATTGGGGGACAAACTCAACTTGGGGGGAAACCTCAAGTTGGAGTCCATAACCCATTTTATGGACAAAACGTACATGTGTTACAATCCCAACCTTTGAATCCTCCTTTCCAAGGAAATCTACAAATGGTTTGGGGGAAACATCCTCAAGTCAATTCTTTTGTACCCCATAACCTCGATCAATCGTATCCAGGTTCTTTGAATATCACTTGGGGTCAAAACTTTCAATCTAATGTTCCTTTCTAAGGTAACATATCTAATCAACCCAACCCTGTGGGATATTTTCCTCAAAATCCACCACAGCCGAATCTGTCAGGACTATCTAATTATTTACAAACTACTTATGGTCCTACTGGTATACCTATAGGGCTTCCCCCTCAAAACTACTAGTTTCCTCAAGTGAACCGAAAGTTTCCTTTTTCTAGCCACTTTGGATTTACCTGATTTGTCTAGGATTTTGAATGATCTTATTTTACATTCTCCTTATTGGCCCGTCATTCCGACCAAGTTACCATCCGACATTCCTAAATTTGATGGTCGAGCAGGAGAATATATGAATAATCATGTTATGAATTTTCATCTATGGTGTTCATCTAACTCCTTGATGGATGACTCCATCAGATTACGACTTTTCCAATGAACTCTCATGGGTTCGGAAACAAAATGGTATATCAAGTTACTATGAGGATTCTTCAATGAATTTAAAACCCTAGCCATGGACTTTTTGACACATTACCATCTTCCAATTCAATACAAGACAAGAACCAAAAGTTTGAGTTCTTTCAAACAATCCTTGTCCACTCATATTTTTGATCACATCCATGAGTGGAGGAGGAGAAGACATTTAATCAAAGTTCCCCTTCCTGATCAATTATTGGCCGAGTGGTTTAACAAATCGCTCATTGGACCTATCACTTGTGATGTCACCATGGGTTTTGTTTTCACTAAAGAGAAGGCGATTAGTCGTGCTCAGTATCTAGATCTCATTTATTCGCAAACGTGAACACTTTACAATTTGATCCATGATGCTCCTCGTCCTTCCACAAACCCTACTCCAATGCCTCCAACAACTTCTCACGTTGTTTATGGTGTGATTGGAACCTTTCATGCTGAGACTCAATCTACACATGTTGATCACACCAATCCCAAATCTAATAATTCCAATGTACAAAATGCTCCTACTCCTACTCCTTCCATCGGTAATACTGTTGAGGTTAACTCGGTTCAATCTACACCTGCCAGGAAAAAACAAAATAAAAAGAAAGGGAAGGGTAAGAAAAAGGAGGACAAGAAAAATAATCCACAATATGATAAAACCAAAACACAGACCGCTAATAAGAAAGATAAACGTAAACCTAGTTACCCTTGCCTTATTTGCGGTGATGATAATTACATGAAAAATTGTCTAAGATACGTTGAGGTTACTAAGTTCCTCCAAGGGATAATAAATCCTCCTACACCTGTCATTTTGTTACAACATTTACCTTCTTAACATCAATCCCAACTGGTCATTCATGACCAAGATTCTCCTTATACCTCATCCTATGTCCTTATGTGTACTAGTGACTCTAAAAAGAACAAAGTTCCAGTCGGAACTCGAGCCAAAGATTACTCTATGTCAAAGGAGAAGGTTGATGATATACCACCTTCGTTGGTTCAACCTTCTCACCCAAATTCACCTCCAAATGGTCCTCTTCATCTTGAATGACTGACTCTCAATACAGTTCTTCTCCCTCCTCCCAAGGGTGTTGTTCAGAAGTCTTCCTTCAATCCTCATGAACGTGCTTCCCAAAACTACAGTATTGTAGAAAACCTTGTGCAAGAAACCTCTGTGATGTCAGCTCTCAAAGTCCTTCAAATTTGTCCTGCTCAACGAAAGGCACTGTTAAAGGGTATTGGTATAATTGATCCCACAGATACTAATTTAGTAATCTTTGACTTGAAATATCACATTCCAAGGCTCCTGCCTCAGTTAGCATTTCAGAACCAAGTTGTTGTCGAAAATAAGAATATCTATAGAACCGTTATTGATGAAGGATCCTCAACTTGCATTATGTCAATTACTTGTTGGAAATCCATTGGCTCTCCTACCCTCACCGAATCACACAATACACTCAAGGCTTTCAATGGTACAGGTTTTAAACCTTACGATGTTCTTCCCTCATTTTCTATTATGTTGGAAGGTAAGTTGGTCAATGTTCAGGTTGAGGTCTTCAATGTACCTCTTAACTATAACCTTTTACTTGGCCGTATCTAGATTGGTTCCATGCACGCAGTTGTGTCAATGATTTTTCATGTGTTACGATTCCCACACCAAGGAAAGGTCATTACTGTTGACCAATTGGCCTTCTTTAATTCTGATTCCCATACTAGCAACGTTCCTTTTATCTTGAAGACACCTCTCGATTATGAGAATGTCAGCGTAGGTCTTTTAAAAGATTCAAATTTGATGGGTACATTTCCAATCCCACCACCCGATATTCCCCCTCCTTTTGTTGTCTCTGTTAACATAATATCGACCACTATTCGTGAAACCCCTAAGTCATATGAACCATGGGTAGTACCTAGCTTTGGAGATTACCTTCGTTATGGTGACAATACGCCTTTAAGTCTAGTCGAATATTCTTACCAAGTTATTCAATTAGAAACCCCCTCCCCTCCCTCTCTCCGTGATTCATCTCCTGATCTGTTTCATGTGATATTTCCTATGAATGAGATAATCATGTCAGTCATGTCTATGGAAGATACTCCCTGGGACGATGGGCATCATCGATCCATTCTCTTCTTAGAACATGATACCATAGAGATATACCAATGGATTTGGACTCCATCGACTATTGTGGTTATTTCTTCAGTTCCTTAGTCAACACACAATGTTTTGTATGAAGGGAACTTGAGTAACATTTCACCTACCATCCCTCTCGACATATCAATTAAAATCGAAGTCATGGAGAATGTTCATATCAGTGCCTCATGTTCTACTGATGAGATCCACACTTATAAAGAACTTTTCCAAGAATTCCATGACGTTTTCGCCTGGAGTTACGAAGAAATGCCAGGTATTGATTCTGATATAGTTGTACATGAGATTAAGACATACCCTGACGCTAAACCCATTTGGAAGAGATTTCTCCTAGTACATCCATGCAAAGTTGTTTCTATCAAGATTGAAGTTGAAAAACCTCTTAAAGTTGGCTTTGTTTATCCTATGGCTTTGACTAATTGGGTATCCAATCTAGTTTCGTTGAATAAGAAACAAGGTACCATCTGCGTTTTGTTTGATTATAAGGATATAAATAAGGATTTTCCTAAGGATAATCACCCAACCCCTTTCGTTGACCAGATCGTTGATGATTGTGCCGACAATGAAATCTTCTCTTTGATGGATGGTTTCTCCAGCTATAATCAAATTAATATTTTACCCACGGACCAACACAAGAATTGTTTTATTTTCCCTTGGGGAACCTTTGCCTAACAAAAATTACCCTTTGGTCTTAAGAATGTTGGCGTGAATTTTCAGTGTGCTATGTATTATTCTTTACATTATATTAAGCATATTGTGCAACCCTATATTGACAATATACCGACGCATTCCGTGCATCGCCAAGATCACCCGACACATTTAAGGGCCATTTCTGTACGTTGTTGTTATTATCACATACATTTGAACCCACACAAATGTGGTTTTTATGTGGAGTCAGAACGACGTCTTGGTTTTATCGTGTTGATACACGGGATTTGAGTTGACCCCTTGAAGGTTGATGCTATTCTCAATCTACCTCCTCCTTCCACACTACGCCAACTCCAAAGTTTGCAAGGGAAGGCAAAGTTTTTATGTCATTTCATCCCCAATTATGCTGAAATGATGAAAGGATTCACTTGGCTACTCAAGAAAGGTTACGAGTTCATATGGGATGATACTGCAAACAAATCCTTTGAAGCTTTGAAACTTGCCTTAACCCGTACACCTTTATTGTTTCCCCCTGACTATAGTAAAGATTACTTCCTCTACTTAGCTGATTTGGAATCTACCATTGCTATGGTATTAGTCCAAGAGGATGATTCACATGACAAACATGTGATTTACTATTTGAGTCAGAGTCTCATGACTACTGAGACCAAATAACTACATGTGGAGAAACTAGCCTTGGAAGCTGTTCAAGTTGTCCAACATTTTTGTCATTATATATTATTACTCAAAACCATTTTTGTTTTCAATTTAAACCCCATGCAACATATCCTTACTCAAAAATTCCTAGTGGGCAAGTAATTCAAATGGATTTTTATTCTCCAAGAGTTTGACTTGGAGTTTGAATGTGCTAAGTTCAAGAAATATTAGGTTTTTTCTGAATTGATATGTGACCTTCCCTCCCCAGAGACATAAAATGTGGCATAGGATTCCTTACCCGACGAATCCCTTCTTTTGATCAGTTCTAATGACGTATGGTACGTGGATATCATTATATATCTCCAGACTCAATCTTTCCGACCCGATCTATCTAGTATAGATCATCATCGTATATGGTATCAAGCCCACCAATACATCATTCTTGGTGATACCCTTTACCACCGCGGTGTTGATTCATTTTTTTGACAATGTCTCACTTACGATGAAGCCAAGAATGCTTTGAATGAATGTCACTCTGGAGCATGTGGCAGTCATATCTTTGGGTATGCCACTTCCCAAAATATCTTATGAGCAGGGTATTTCTGGTCTTATTTGTTTAAGGAATGCATTACTACCATACAAAAATTCTGTGCTTGCCAAACTTATAATAACAAGATAAGATCTCATCCTCCTCCCTTACATCCTGTAGTTTCCTTCGGTCCATTCGCCAAATGGGGAATTCACTTCATGACATGTAACCCTCACTCGGCCAGGGGGCATGGATACATCATTGTAGTTGTTTATTATTTCATTAAATGGTTTGAGGCAATCCCTACATTCGATAATAGTGGGAAAACTACAACATTATTCATATTCAATCATACCATTACTCGGTTTGGTGTCCCTCAAGCCATCGTTACTGATCACAATAGTCATTTTTTAAATTTTTTGATGTCTTAACTTATTGAAAAGTTGGGTCTTTGCCATGAAAACTCAACCCCCTATTATCCACAGGCCAATGGCAAGGTTGAAGCAATAAACAAAGTTCTCATTACTATGCCTCGATGGATGATAAGAATTCATAAGACAAACTGGCACACAATGTTTTTCTTAGCATTATGGGCCTATCGGACATCCGTCAATCCTACCATGGGATTCACACCTTTCTAGTTGGTTTATGGTGTCAGAGCTATCTTGTTAATTGAATGTGAAATACCATCTTTGAAACTAGCCATTGAACTTCTCCCCAATAGCTCTGTCGTAGAGGAACGTCTTTTGTATTTGATGCAACTAGATGAAACCCGTTGTGAGGCTGCCTTAGTTATTGAAACTAAGAAAAACTGTGTTAAATCACAATATGACAAACATGTCAAGCCACGTGTTTTTTCTAAAGTTGATCTAGTTATTCTTTACGAGAAAGATCATGATTTTCTAGGGGCCGGTAAATTCGAGGCCATTTGGAGAGGTACTTACATTGTCAAATGTGTGTTGGATAAGGGAGCTTATGAGATGGTTGATTATGATGGAATCCTTTTGAGTGAACCCAGAAATGGGCTTTAATTAAAGAATTACTATGCTTAATTCATTTTTGCATGAGTGCTTGTATTTTAGTGTATCATACTCTTGTGTTCTTTTTCTTTGTTTGGTTTCGACCTTCAACTGCTTACCTTGCATTGTGTTTGGTTTCCAGATGTCGATGTCTTCGCTACCCTACATTGTCTTTACTGATGGCACTAGTCGCAGTACTCAGAAATTAGCATCTATTGCTTAGGAAATCTATGCACCTACATATGAATTAATTAGTCTACATGGCATTTGCCTTGGTTGTGAAACCAACAATATTGTGGAATATAGTGCAGTCATAGAATTATTGACCGACGTTGTGCCACTTAGAATCCGTCATATTATTATATGACTCGATTCACAGTTAGTAGTCCTACAGTTGAGTAATGTTTACTCCATTCGAAGTCCTACATTGTTAAGGGTATATTTATGAATTCGGATCATCGAACGCCATTTTGATTACATTGAATATCAACACATTCCTATATGTCTAAATACATTAATAGATGCTTTGGCTAATTATGTGTTAAACAAAAATTTGAGACATTTATAAAATCCAATCACACTTTGTATATACAAGTAAGCCAGTATAAGCCTCATATATATATATATATATATACAACGATAAACGTTTTACAAAAAGTGTTTTTTTTTTAAGACCAAAATGTCAAAAATGTGAAGCACATGGCTTCATATAAAATAGAGCATCAATGATGTTTCTCGCTATAACATGCGATTCCCCATGATACTCTACGGAGCAGTCGACCGATGGAAGTAGACACACCCACTGTGTGGCACTGGTAATGCCTCGGGATATCATCAATAGAGGCATCTGGGATGTTCATCATGAGCCCCTCCTAGTTTTTTTCTATAGTCTCATAGTCGACAGCAACTACTCCTGCTACGTCGACTCTCTCCCCTCACCTCTGGATAGGGGATGAACCTAGAGGTTGGTAAGGTCCCACATCTACATCATCAAAGAGAATTTGATCAGTCATTGGATGAACAAAATAAAAAACATCTTATATTATTAAAAATCACAAAAACATGAGAAACAAAAATGTCCTTCTTACCTATGTCCCCCCATTGGGAACCCTTAGGAAGAGCCAGATCCGTATCACCTTAGAAATCCAACCCAGCATATGTATAGTCATCGACCATGAGCATATGAGTTCTCAACCAGTCGAAGAACACATCATTATATTTAACAATAGGACCGACTACGTGTCGTGTCATGAGGTTGATGCATCTCTTCATTCTTGGATCCCATGGGGCAGGTATACCCCACTCTACTTGTAAACGCAAAAATGGGACTCTCTCTAGGAAGAAGGATACCAAAATGGAACTGTATCCAAATTGTTTCAGATCACCACTCCTACACTTGGTCAGTTGTTTTTTCATACTCTTGAGAACCTCTTCACACCAGTTGAAAAATTGGGTCTCCATACATTCCAGGGCATACTGAAAATAACTCTAAAGAGCAATATGGGGAGTTGTGCTCCCTGCCATGCATGTAATGGTATATAGGATGGTTTGTAGAGGCAAGTCTTGGATGTCTCTTATAGAGAATTTACCACTATTATTCTTAGTAACTGGCACACAATGATCACTGATATAGTGGTTCATAGGTATACCACCACCTCTACTTCCAGTGAGCGTGACTCAGGACCCACAGTGAGATAGCTTGGTAAAGAATTAGATATACTCGATATCTATTGTAATAATGTGAGCACCCACATGAAAAAACTTCTCGTTCACATCCCACATGTGAACTAGGTACTTGAGTAATCTCGGTTGGGCCCTCATATCCTAGATTTTGAATAATTTCAGTAGTCCACATTGTCGGAGGGCCATTACAGTTCCCGGGTCATTCCTGACAAATTATTATTCCTCATTGTTCTCTCTCTCTCTCTCCATTCAAACATTTTTACCATGGAAAACCTACAATGGAGCATTAAAGATACATTATCATCTTTCTCTTCATCCCTGGAAACTTTTTATTGGAAAATACATCTTAAAAATTTTTTGAACTGTGCACGTCGTAGGCTAGGGAATCCATACAGTGGGGAGTCATCGTAGGCCATCTTTAGGCCCTCCTATTGTTGGCACGAGTTTGATCAGACTAGGTTCCTTCTCAGGTTACCAACAAAAGGTATCATTTAGTCTAGAGCACTGGCATTTTCATCTCCTCCAAAGAGAAGAAGTCTCACCCGAAGTGCTGCTGAGACAGATTGATAGGGAATGGTAGGGAAAAGACTTGAGAGGATCCATAGAGCCTTCAAGACTCATTCATGATCTTGCGCAAGAGCCATGAATAGGTATGAAGCATACATGTGCAAGAATTTAACCTACTTACGTTGCTAGAAATCATTTAAACGTAGAACCATCAACTAGAACTCATAATCCATAAGGAGATACTGTAATACATAAGTAAAAACACAGAGACACATCATATTTGAAAATTGAGATCCTTCTTCATATTATCTTTGGAATATTTCTCTGATTATAGACTCAGAATTAAACGAAAGTGTGTTGTATAGACTCTTAGCTCTGGATTCAAGTTGCAGAGCTCCAATTCTCAAATTGATAGATCCAATTCATTACAGACTCAGGAATTGACTTCACTTGACTCACAATGATCATCAACAACTAATATGACTGGTTAACAACAAAAAGAATGAATAAATCAATCGACTCAACCACAACCTGACTAACCCTTTTACAATAATCCTGGTCAAACATTTTACAATTATGTTTTTCCCTATATATAAGTTGGGTTGTGTCTTCCTTCTCAACTTGTACGCTTTCTTGTTTTGTTTTATCCGTGTGCTTCTTAGCGGGCGTTGTGCTGAATTTCACAACTTATTTTTGTTTCTCTTTCTCCAAGCCTTTGATGAATCTTGTGCAACTCATTCTCAGTCAAAACTTGTGCAATTCATTATTTAAAAAAGAAGGTCCCAATAGGCTCCGACCACAATCCTTGACTTTCCCTCGATTCAAGTGCTTGGTTCTTTCACATCCTCCAGGAGCATTTGTTGTTTTCCCTTGTCCATCTTTTCTTCTTCCTTGGGCTCTTCTATCTGTGCTTTCTGTTCTTTTACCTCTTCAAGCAAAGGGCACAACTCTGGTACTAACTCTCAGGCTCGTTGTTTCAGTCCTTGAAAGCTTCCAACTTTGTCCTGCCATTTCTGGGCGAGGAGTGATGCCTCTGCAAGAAACTGTTGGGTCGTCTCTTTGATATATTCCTTTGGCTTGGCATCGACCAACAAGTTCCACTTGGAATATGCTATTGCATAAACTTGATGCATTTTCATGTAGGCTGTCTAAATTACAGGTCAAAAGTCGTGTAGCTCCTTCTTGGCTACAGACTATGCCTCAAAGAGTGTATTCAGTTCGTTGTTGGCCTGTTGGATTTTGTTGAACTTCTACTATTTCTCTATGGGGTCCATTGTGGTCGCAACTTCTTCGTTTAGCACCTGGATATTTTTTCACACCTCCTCCAAGACTTGGTTTTTCCAAGCGATGATGCCCATCCAGTAGCTGACTTCCCTGAAGCTTTTGGTGCATTCAACTATGTGTTTTTGTAGCGTTGTTCGACCATTGTTCCCTTGAAATATTATCTTCTACATCTTCTCCTACATCTTCTGGGGCTATTTCTCTACCTCTCGTTGGGCTTGTTGTAACTTTTCTTCCAGCTTCCCCGCACGAGTAGTGATTTGTGTCCATGCTTTTTGTAGCATCTCAATCTGTTTCTCTGGCTCACCGACCTCGTTAGCTTCAGGTAAGTCGGGTGAAACCTTTTGAACCTCTGTCCAGGCTTCAGCGAGTCTTCCCTACACTTTTTCCAGTTTGTGATGGAATTGGAGTTTGTCATGCTCTTTCTATATCCTACATGTGTGCATGATGAACTCATCCTTCCTTGCAATCTCGGTGGATCTCTCGGCCTCCTGGATCCTTTTCTCTAATTGGTTCATTGATGCCCGGATTAGTCCAAATAATTGTGTCACTGGCCAATGTACCAGGTCAACAGATGAAAGAGCTGTGTCACTAGGTGCTCATGCCTGTAGTGGGAGTCCACTGGCCATGCATTGTTCTAAGCAGGTTTCTACCTCTTCCTCCATTGGTGGCACTGGTGCGATCCTCAACCTTAGCGCTGCGGGAAAAGGAGTCAGAACCTATGTTCTGGATATGAAGATTTGCATCAATTCGATGCACTGCTAAGGGTTCTGGATAACCTTCTCCATTTGTGCTCGTGTGGATGTCATATCCTTCCTGGTTGTTGATTCTAGTTCATTATGAGCATATGGTATCTCTGGCTCTTTTGTTGCTTCTGCTTCATGCACATTGATTTCTTGGGCACCCTCACCCTTGGATGGTGAGGTGATTTTCTGGTTTCTTTCAGCTTCTGGATCCTCTCTAGTTCAGGCGTCTTTTTCTTGCGCTGAAGACTCGGGCTGTTGTTCTTGGGTGTCTGGATTTAGATCATTCAACTTCATGCTTGGCTCTGATGCTTTGGGGTCTGGACCAAAAACTTTTGATGTTGGTTTGGATGACTGTTGGGTTATTCCTGGGAGTCTTTTCTCCATTATTTATGGCTGATTGAGTTTCATCAGCTCTGGGGTTGTGGTCTGGGATGGACTGGTGGTGGAAGGGTTTGGTGATTGGGGTGGTGGAGGTGATGGGGGATTCTCAATGAAAAATGTCGATGGAAGTGTTTCAGGATCCGGGTCATATTGAATATCAATGATAGTGGTGGCTTTGACCGCTGCGTAGGTGCAGGGGGTGACTGATGAAAGGGGTTGGGGGTTCAAAGGTTTGTTCAGCGAGACGCCGGTTCTGGGTCTCTTCACCAACGGTTTGGTATCTAACACAACACCCAAGATTTGGTTAACATCCTCACTTGAAAACATAACATTGTCTAGTAGCTGATGGAGGGACAGTCTTTTCCTTCGCTCTAACTTCTATATCTCTTTTTTCTCCTCGAAGTCTAAGTGTAACATAGTTTCTGGCTTCTTCGGCTTTGGGCCTGAGCTCGGTCCTTCTCCTGGTTCCTTGTCTTTTTTCTTCAGCAACTTCGCAGGAAAACTGTAATGCATCCCTGACTTTCATGGATTGCATTTGAATCATGGCCATGACATGAATTCCATTTCAAAGGCCTCCTCATCTAGATAGAATGGTAGCACCCTTGTGTGGAAATGTTCCTTGCTGACATGTCTCGGCCAAAAAAATGTATGGTGTCGGTTCATGCTGAAGGTGATATTTATTGTATTGAAGTTTAGAATGTCTTGTGGTATGTGAAAATTCTGTGTTGCATCTATCAATCCATTGTACCACTTAGAAAATGTTGTGGCATTGAAGGTTGTATTCTCCAACTTTGGTCTGGACTGCCATGGCTCAAACATTTTCTCCATGCGGCCCTTATATGGTATTGCCAACTATATGCCAATGCATGGCTTCCATTTGAGCATTGCAAATGTGATAAGTAGGTATCCATAGGTGAAGGTCCCTCCCTTCTCTTGTGCCTCCTCACATGCCACTAGTAGTTCCTCTAGCAGGTAACTACACCTATTGAAAATTGCTCAATTGGCGCAAAAGTCAGTGACTGATAATGCATCTAGAGTGCATTCACCCTTATAGTATGATCTCATAACCTTGTTGGCTATGATGTAAAAACCAGTCCAGATTGTCTCAGGTAGTATTGGTTCAATTACTGTTGTGCATCCTCCCCTCTTTGTGTTGAATTTCTCATATAGGCTGAGCTCGCCTTTCTTTTTCCTGGGCTTACCGGGACCCTTGAATCCTTTTGACACATCCTCTCCTTGGGAGGATAGTCCAATATGTTGTTGGATGTATTTTGCATGGATGGGATACCGCTTGTCAAACCATAGAATTTTGTCATGCACTCTGCTTATCATAAATTTCTTTCATTGCGCAATGTCACCCATGGTACCAAATACTGGTAGGTCTCTCAGGTTCATGATGGTTGAATTGAATAAGTTGATGAAGTCTTGTTTTGGCACAAATTACATACCTCGGATTCCATCCTGGTCCATCTCCCAAAAGACATCTATGTGCATCTGTGGGAACAAGACTGAATCTGTGAGGTCAAGGTAGAAGATCTTAACATGCTCCACTTTCCCCTTTAGATCACCCACGATCTCGACCCGAGGGTCACAAGGTTCTTCTAGTACCACTTCTTTCGCCATGGAACTTCAGCTAGCTATGGCTCTCGGCATTCAGGATTCTATGGCCAGCTAAGGACGACAGATTTCACAATGGTACTAAATGGTTCTCTCTATTGAATTCAGAAATGGATATGATTCTTTTGGAAATGATGCATTCTCGGGCGAGTTCTCAGGGCCTTATACTTGGCTTGAAGGGTAAGTTTAGAAATAACTATTGTTGATCATGACTGTATGGACACAATAGGAAATGAGTTGTCTGATGGAACAATTTAACAGGGTAAATCCTATTGGGTGATTTTGGCATTTACTTATTTTCATGAGTGGAATAGGGACGTGGATAATATTAGACCTTTTCATTTGATGGTTGGGTATCCACGCACTAACTTCAATGGAATATTTGCATAATGTGGATTTATGGCTTAACGAACTTTAGACGTGGTACCACAATGGAAATAAAAGGTGCGACTAGACTAGGTTCATGTGGCATATGGATTCAGATTGTATTCAGATTCATCCTTTCTCTGACCACAGAGGTTGTCCCTTTCATCTTAATGACTGTCATTAATGGATTCTCTTAAGCTTTGGATCCTGCACTACTGATTCATTAGTTCTATATATAACAACACTTAATCAGAAAATGAACTATGTGTCATGGCGCAACACTGTGCATATTGACTTTATTACTAAACTTACAAAAATTTCAGAAAACTCAAATCTAACTATTGTACAAGCTCTTTTGGACTAGAGCGATAGTCCCTCTTTCTCATTTTTGGGACAAGTAGGGCTTCAGGAGAGTGCCATTCACCCATCCTGGTCGTAGAAGACCGTCCAGTTGCATGCTTTGGATTGCTCCTAATGGTTGGATCTCCGCAATCATGAATGGTCCCAACCAGTGCATATGTGACTTTCCAGGATGCTTCTGGTACCGAATATCATATAGTAGCACCTTGTCCCCTTGCGTGAATACCTTGGTCTTAATGTGCCTATCATGCCAACATTTGTGTCTTTCTTTTTCAATCGACTGATGAAATCTTCTAGAAATCTGGTCTCCTTGAGTTCTTGTAGTTCTGCAAGTCTCTGCACAATGGATTCCTCTTTTATCATGCATGTGACTTGTGCAATATACAAACTTGGAATGATGAACTCTGTAGGCACCATTTCCTCTCTCTCATAAACCAAATGGAATGGTGTGTACCTATGGAGTTTCTTTATGGTTGTCCTATAAGCCCATAGTACATCTGGAACTCGGTCATCCCAGTCCTCCCGGTTTGTGCGATAGACCTTTGTTAGTCCCCTTTCCAGGATCTTGTTGAAGGATTCGACTATTCCGTTGTCCTAAGGGTGGTATGGACTTCTCTTGTGATGTTGAATAAAAAATTATGCTGTAAGTGTTGCTATAGTGCTGCTAACAAAATGATCTCCCTAATCGCTGGTTAGGCTCCTGGGACATCCAAATCGAGTAATGATATTCTTGAAAATGATCCTGGTAGCAGTATCTATCAAACAGTCCTATACAACTATTGCTTCTACCCACTGGGTAAGGTAGTCAGTCGTGGTAATGATGTACCTATATTTTGAATGTTTGGCTATGGGGTTGATTGGTCCAATGAAGTCAACTAAACATTTCTCCAATGCTTGTAGAGCTCTGACTGGTTGTAGTGGTAGTTCATCTCGGTGTGATGACTTTCCCACGTGTTGAAAAACATCACACGATCTAGCATATACTTTTTCATCCTTGAAGAGTGTTTTCCACCAAAGTACTGTCTGTAGTACTTTCTATGCCATGGCCTCCTACAACTCCACTATGGAATTCCCAAAGTGTATCCTTCCTTTCATGATCCAGGATGCACCGTATGAGAATGATGTCTAGTCCTAGTTTATACAATTTTCCAGTGATCAGCTGGTAATCTGCTGCTCTAACAGCCATATGGAATTTCTAGATTACGAAATAATTTTCAGGACAGGTCCCTGTACTGAGAAATATTTCTATGTCCTCTAGGTATTCTGGTATGGCCTCAATCCTAAGAAAATCTACATATGGGAGATGGTCATCTACCGCTCCACCACTTTCCCCCAACTCTATCCTAGATAGGTGATCAGGTCCTACATTTCATTTTCCCATCTTGATGATAACTTCAAAGGAAAATTCCTGAAATAGAAAAAACCATCTACAAATTCTCCCTTCCAACATAGGTTTGTTCACTAGATATTTCAATGCAAAATGATCAATGAAGAATTTGAAATGAGACCCTAACAAATAATGTCTAAATTTCTACAAAGCATAAATCATGGCCAAACCCTCCCTTTCCATCATTGTGTATTTGCGTTCTTCTTGAAACAACTTCTGACTCGCAAAATAGATAGGGTGATCCATAGCTCCATCTCAAGGTTGCGTTAAAATGGCTCCTAAGGAAATTCCTGAAGCATCTACATGGATGTGAAATTCATTTTCCCAGTTTGGGAATATCGGAATCAGTGTTGTGATGAGTTTCTCCTTAAGTGTCTCAAATTATTTATCACATTCTGGAGTCCATTGGAATGTTTCATCCTTTTTCAGTAGGTTTTCCAGAGGTGCAGTAATGTTGGCATATCTTCGGATGAACTTGCAATAGAAACCTATGTGTCCCAACGTGGGGCACAACTTCTTAGTACTCGTGGGTGGTGTCATATTCACAATGGACACAACTTAAGTTGGGTCTACCAATACTCCTTCTTCGCAGGCTATATGGCCCAACAAATCCCCATGTGGTACACAAAAGATACACTTTCTGAGATTCAATGAGATATGTAACTCTCTGCATCTATTAAACATTAGCCTTATCAGTGCTACATGTTCCTTGAGTAGGCTATATATTTTACAATCATCCATATAGACTTTTATAAATTTGTGAATGAACTGTCTAAAAGCTGCTATCACAATCCTAGAGAAAACTTCAGGGGTGTTCTTTAATCCAAATGGCATCATGTTGTATGAAAAAGATCCCCATTTGGTTATGAAAGTGGTCTTTCTTTTGTATTCTTCAGTGATCCTGACTTGATGGTATCCTAAAAATCCATCTATGAATGAGTATGCTTCCTTTCCCTAAACTTGTTCTAGCACCTCATCTGTAAAGGGTGTTGGGAAGGGGTTATGTACACAGGAAGATTTGATACTTCTGTAGTCTACATAGACTCTAATATCCTCTATGTCTTTATTGCTTTGAATGACTATCGGGCTGACCCACTCTACTTCTTATACTGCAAAAATGAGACCTTCTTCTAACATCTTATCTATCTCCTTCTTAAATTTCTCTTTTACTCTTGGATTAAGACAGAATGGTCTATGTCTGACAGGCTTGGACCCTGGTTTTAAATCAATCTTCATTTTTCCCATGACTCCTTTGATTCCCTTTAACTCAGAAAACATCTTTGGGAACAAATCCTCATATTCCTGCAATAAACTCTATATTTCCTGACTGGTTTGCTCATCCCAATAATCTTCCACCATAGCTATCTTGGGTTTCTCTATGGTCCCTATGTTGATTTTGTGCAATTTTAATGGGTGATTGTAGGAACTATCGGTTTGGCTAGGTATAGTGTTTTGGATTTCTCTTCTCTCCTCTGTTTCTTTGATGGCTAGGTTTCTCAATTATTCTAAGTCGTCTATGATTTATGAATCCTTTCTAATCTAATAGCATTCTATAGGAATCTCAATTGAGTGCAAGTGGAGATTTGTCTGAAGTTATTGGCTATGCTTGGCACATACCACTAAGTTTGATTTCTGACTACCATTATTTGTAAAAAGAAATTATTTAATCTTTTGCAAGGCTACTTCAAGATCGGGATACTTACTTGTGAATGAAAAGTCCTTTCGGAAATGAGCTTCCATTGTTTTCCAGTCCCTGGTTTGTCTTCTGGTTTCCTCATGTATAAACCAAGATTTTCGGATTGGACTTAGAGAGTGGGGAAGTACATGAATCTAGAAGTGAGAGGGTATCCTCTCATATTTCCACTAAGTCACGCACTACTCAATGTGTATTCTAGGATCTGATTCTCTACTGAGCAGTTGAGTAACTTGGAGATCCGCCTGCATCTCTGATTCCAATTGATCCTTATTCTAGAACTTGTACTTGATATCTTGCTTCATGTCGTCCCAATTTCTAAGTATGGATTTATGACTAGCCCACCATATGGCGGGGTTGTTCTAGAAGGATACATCTAGTACATATATTCTTTGATCTTCTCTTACATCTTCCTCCATTTTGTGTAAAAAAAATTTCAGATATGAGGTGCCATCATATAGTGGGTGTTCTCTAACTTCAGTCCCAATCCATTTGGTCACTCTGATAGTTGGGCATATTCTTGATAATATTTCATGCGACCCTTGTTGCCAACTGTCCAAAGATAATTCTGAATATTCATATGCTTACTGTATACTTCTCAAACTTACTGACCCATCGGTGGTAGGGTTTATATAATCATTTCTTGTCCCAGTTGTTACAGTGTACAACTGGTCCAAGTCTTCTCCCTCCATATTATTGTCTGTTGGTTCTGTATACCTGGGTCCTACATATGGATCCAAAGGTCAAACTACCTTGATTCCATCGACCTCAAAGGTCATGGTGTATTTATTTAAGTCGATTACTGCATAATTATCATAGGCCCAATCAATACCAAGTAGTGCAGGGTAGGGGTCCTTATCTCCCATGATCTCAATGAATTCAAAGTCAACCACATTTTGTACTCCTGATACATCTATTTCCATGTTCTCCAGTCTTCCTATGGGGAAGATACAGTATTGGTTTTACATTCTTAATTAAATTGGGGAATATGTTAGCCTTGGTTTTCCTAAGGCTTCCCAGGTCTTCTTAGGAAGAATGTTTACATCCAACCCTAGGTCCAACATGATGTCCTTAATTTCAAATTCATCTAACTGGGATAATAATCTGAATTCCTTGTTGGTTCGTACTTTTCTTCACTACACTCTCTGAGTGATTTTCTCATGAATATTGGCCCTTATCCTTGCTTCTAGGGGTTATTCATTTCCTAAAACTAGGTATAGCATATTGCACAACTTTTCTGTTAGTTGATCATTCCATAGAATGTCAGAGAATAATTGAAACCAAATGCCAACTACGTTTTGAGGTTGCTAAGGTTGTCTTGGTATGACTATAGGGTTTCTGGGTGCAGGGGGTGAAGCAGGGACTTGTGCCATCTTAGGGTAAACAGTCGGTTGGGGGGGGTTCTCTCGCATTTTAGGATTAGTAATATTCTAAAATACTTCTATGGCATATTTAAGGAACATCTTTTTTTTTAGAGGGTCATACCTATCTCCCTTGGGTGCTTCTTTCTGGATATGAGGTAGAGTATCAACATCAACTCCTGTCTTCGCTCCTCCTTGAGTAATGATATTAAGGTTGGGAAATTGTCCCTTAGAAATCCTCTTGATTTATGAGATGATAAGGTTAGTTCCTCTTTGTCACACTCTGTCTTCCCACTTTGCTATTAACTCTGAGAAGTATTATATTGTGTGTCTATTGGTTCTGTAGTGAGAGCACCATGTCCGCCTTGGATGAGGAAAATCTCTATCCAGGTGATATTTCTCATCATAGTTATAACATTTTCATGGTTCTCTTCCCCCAATTCTTCCTCCTCTAAAGTATCCTCTGTCTCCACCTCCTCGACCTCTTCCTAGTCCCTAATGGTTTTCATTCACCCTGAATGTTGTTCGATCTAACCTAACTACAAGTGAATCCAACGCTCTACATTGATTGGTAGTATGTGTGGTAGATGCACAAAACTTGCAGTGTACTGTGTTTGGTATGTTGAATATTTCTACATGATGGGGCACTCTCTTGGCCCATGCCCATGGGTTCGACAGATTTCACAATACTTGGTTTTTGGTGTTGCTTGACATCCAAGAAAATCATGATATGGGGTAGGGTTATGGAATGGTAAGTTCGTTGACACTTGAGAAAATCCTTCCATGAGACCTAGTGGCACTACCATCGAATTCTGAGGAGGTCCCATTCCCCTCATTTGTGGACATTTGTTCACCAGATGACCTTCCATATAACATCTAGTGCACCAAAATTGTGGTCGTCCTGGTCTGGGTATTGTCAACTATTGAATATTTTCTGTGAGTTCTGATATCTACCCTTGTAGTTGTGCAAGATTCACATCTACTGGGGGTCTGTTTACTCTCAGATTCCCAGGGTATCCCGTCATGTCTTCAAAGTTCATCGATTGTTCCAAGGCATCTGTTAATGTGGCTATCCGTTGTTGCGTTAGCGGAATCCAAGTCAGAGGTAGTAACACCTGAATGTACCACTCCCTTTGATTTTCTTCGTGGATTGGATGTGCCAACCTCCCTATAGAATATTTGAACTTATGGTTGTATTCATAGGTGGATTCACCTTCCCACTGTTGGATCTCACGTAACTCCGATAGAGCCTATTGTTATGACTGGAGTATTTTGAATTCTGTTGTGAACCTTGTTCGTACCTGGCTGAGTGTGAATGCTTGACCTTGCATCCCTGGCACTCTCGACTCAATGATATTCATGTACCACTTGAGGGCTCAACCTCTCAAGTTAGTCTGGAACTCGACCAACTTATTCGCATCTAGAGTCACTCTGGATCTCCAGATTACTTCGCACAGGAACCAGTGTTGCTCAACATCTTCATCTCCCTTACCCCAAAATTTTGGGTATCGAGCAATCAAACATCCCGCATGGTTGGCCATTGTTGATCTTGTTGTTCCTATCAATATGAATCCTAACAGTCCTACTTGCGATCTACCAAGGGATCCAAATATCCTCCCTGTACTCTCACTTCCTGGTTGTGACTGACTAATTAATTGTAATGGAATAGAATTATCATGAGAAGGTAGTATCAGACTTATTGCTTGTATAGAAGACCCTTCGGGTATGGGTGATTCAGGGTTGGTACAACTGGCTTCGGGGCGGTTTTCTTTGATCTGGGGGGTCTCATTTGCTTCCAATAAATCAATCGACTCAACCACAACTTGAATAACCATTTTACAATAATCTCGACCAACCCTTTTACAATTATGTTTTTCCCTATATATACGTTGGGTTGTGTCTTCCTTCTCGGTTTGTACGCTTTCTTGTTTTGTTTCAACCGTGTGTTGCTTAGTTGGCATTGCGTTGACTTTCACAACTGCTTTATGTTTCTCATTCTCCAGGCCTCTGATGAATCTTGCACAACTCATGATCAGTCGAAACTTGCACAATTACTTATCCAAAAACAAAGGGCCCAACAAAACCATTTTGTTGGTGTGATTTTGATCAGACTAGGGTCCTTCTCAGGTTACCAACAAAAGGTATCATTTATTCTAGAGCACTGGAATTTTCATCTCCTCCGAAGAGAAGAAGTCTCACCCGAAGTGCTGCTGAGACAAATTGATAGGGAAGGGTAGGGAAAAGACTTGAGAGGATCCATAGATCTTTTAGGACTCATTCCTCATCTTGTGCAAGAGCCATGAACAAGTCTAAAACATACATGTGCAAGAATTGAACCTAATTATGTCGCTAGAAAGAATTTAAACATAGAACCAACAACTAGAACTCATAAGACATAAGGAGATACTATAATGCATAAGTAAACACACAGAGACACATCATATTTGAAATTTGAGGTCCTTCTTCATATTATCTCTAGAATCTTTCTCTGATTACATACTCAGAATTACACGACAATGTGTTGTACAAAATCTGGGCTCTGGACTCAATTCACAGAGCTCCAATTCTCAAACTGATAGATCCAATTCATTACAAACTTAATAATTGACTTCCCTCATCTCACAATGATCATCAAAAACTAATCTGACTGGTTAACAACAACAAGAATGACTAAATCAATCGACTCAACCACAACCCGACTAACCCTTTTACAATAATCCTGACCAACCCTTTTACAATTATGTTTTTCCCTATATATAAGTTGGGTTGTGTTATAGCAAGATTTTCCTCACCATTTCTATCTTGCACAGAGGGAATTTTTCCATTTCCATATTCAGACTTATCAACCCCTTTTTGATAAATACAAAGCCAAAAATACATATTTTCCCACATATACGCTCCCTAACTACTTTGCAAGATGCGTATATGCTTGTTGATCCACTACAACTCGCGTATATTGAGATTTGTGCCAAAAAATACAAAATGAGGTCAGGTTTCCATGTCACGAAAGAAGATCTCTAATCTTTGGCCTTCCATATACTAGAAACATTCTGAATCGGCCCTTCAATTGCATTCTGGAGGCTATAAGAGAACAATTTCGAGCTATGGAAAAAGAGGAGAAAGCATTCAAATTTGAGAGCAAAGTTACTCTGGAGAAATTACTTCATATTGAGTCTACATCCCTTTGTCCCTCAAGTCTAAACATAGTGTTCAACCCCCAAGATCTTTCCTTACTGTCGAGAGGACCTCATTACCTCTTTATTATGAGCTTGCCTTTGGTGGAGGATTGAAGTGGTGGAGACCCATTTGGAAGGAACTTGGTTTCTTGGTTTCGAATCGTGCCGACACGGAAGCCTGTAATGTTGATACTTTTGTTGATCAATTATTAATATAAATACTCCCTTCTCATCCTATCGATATCTTGCAAATATATGATTATTATCCATGAGCATGTTTGTAATGTTTATTAATGGATTGTGCTATCTGATGTGATAACTCATTTTATATATTGTCACTATATACTTGCATCGCTTGTTTGTTGAGAACTTCTTGCAGGTGTAAAGATTTGGGTCAAAGTGCTTAATGGTGGAACGACATCAAATGATTGAATCGAGGTAGGCTTGTTCCTCGTATTGCACATTAGTTTATATAGTACATATTGGAATTGAGTTGATTTCTGCAGTCATACCTATCTGTTGTGGTTTACCCTTGGCCATAGAGAGTTTTTCCCTTGTAACAGGTTGTGTCTTCCTTCTCAGCTTGTATGCTTTGTTATTCTATTTCAACCATGTATTTCTTAGCTAGCGTTGCATTGACTTTCACAACTTCTTTTTATTGCTCTTTCTCCAGACCTCTGATGAAGCTTTCACAACTCATTCTTAGTCAAAACTTGTGCAATTAATTATCCAAAAATGAAGGGCCCAACACCTGTGATGATCCTAGATCATCGTAAGGCCCGATATAGGGCACCCACGATGACCTTCGCACATGGGTACCCTCAAAAAATTAACTCAAAAGTTTAATTTTAACCAATGAAAAACACGTTTTGATCCATGGAAAGTTGAAAGAGATGAAAATTAGTTTTTCTATGGAGACAATTCACCGAATAATCAGTTGTGCCCTCCCTAATCTGTAGTGTAAAATCGACAAATGGAATAGTGAAATGAATTTTTTGCCCATTTTATTGAATTTTTCACTTTTTCATTTGTATTTTTATATTATTTTATATATTTTACCTAAAACCTAAAGTCCTAATGACTTTACAAGTGTTGATTTTTTGCAGATGAAAAGTCTAGGAGTGAAAACATTGGAACAAGGATTCATTTTTTGGTCTATTTTTATATATTTGTCACATGTACAAATCCTTTTAGAGTTTTTAGGGTAAAACTCTAAGCTTAGTTTTAGTTCTTTCTCGTGCTCGTAAAACAATGAGAATGTAATTGAGTATACTTTTATCACTTTTTCGGACTCATAAATGTTATACAAAAAAGGAACCCCCTGGAGTTCCCTTTAATCTCTTTTCAGACTCTCTAAACATGAAAATATTTTCGAGCGAACTTGTTCTTTTCACGCTCGTAAAAGTATTTGAATAAAACATCTAATGAGCAGTGGTTTATCAATTTTTTAGTCTCGCCAGATTAACTTATGAAAAAGGACATTGTGGAGTTCTCTTTAAGTGTTTTTCAGACTCTCTAAATATGAAGAAACCCCAAGTTTTCTCTCTTTAGACTCGTTAAACAAAGAAGGAAAGGCCCATATGGGACTGAACCACTCCTTATTAGGGTTCATTAAATATACTCCAAGGGACTCGTCCAAAGGATGAGATTACATCAACAAGCATATGTTATCCTCCTCAAGCTTGTATAAAAATAAAGTGGTACTCGCCAGAAATGGCGGGGGGAATTTTGGGAAAGAAATGTGTCTCTGTATCCATGTTAGTGGAAATAATAGTCTCTCTTTAACATGACACACCCCTTCATCATTATATCCAGGTTGGGAAATCCATTTGTCTCTCATTTGACCATCCACATGTCCATATGTTGGGCCCTCCTTGAGTCAATGCTTCCAAGACCATTGTTGTGTCATTCATATGTTCAAGATAAGTCCAACCTCAATAATCCTTCTATCGAGTCTTCCATCTGCAGTTATAAATATTCTACCGTGTTGGCCTTCCCTGTGTCAGTTTCAAATCACTTCACACTCTGCTCTACTTCAAATCTGTCACTTATTTCGTGTTATTGATGGGGGATACATTAAGGCCCTCCTATGATGAATCTTTTCCTGTTGACTTCAAGTAATTATCTAGGAACAAGACTTAGAATAATTTAGTACCTTGGAGCCTGCATGCCTCAGTGGTAGGTTTCTTCACTTTCAATAGTGGGTTCACATCATTGACCCTTGATTAGAAGATTCCACCGAGTGTTTGACTTCATCTCATTTATTCAGATTCGTTGGATTGTACTAGGGTACCTTGGGAGTCATTGACATCAATGGTGATTTCCCTCGCACTTGTTAACGATTCTCATCATTGACTGGTAATCAAGTGGTTTCTACCATGTTCGACTTCAACACCTGTAATCACATGGTTAGATTCGTACTTAGGGATGGTGGAAATAAAGACCCTGGATCACACCATTCTGATCTAGGTTGTGATAGAGTATTCATGATATGTATTGACACATATATCCACTTTGTATGTCTCATGGCTATGCCCGAATTTGAGTCATTTTAGAGCATAGATCCACAGTGTATTATGGGTTTCTATGCCAATTCATAATGACATGGATGCACAGTGTATGTTAGTGGCCATGACTCACTCAATTTTTTTTAATTTGAGAATGGGAATGCCTACCTCATACAATGTTATATTATTATGTTGATTCTTGATTGTTTGCAGGTTCCCGATCGGTGCGCTCTTTGCTTTCGACATAGACATTCTACAAAGTATTTCAGCTGTCATGAGTTCCAACCTCATACTTTGGGGGGCATTCTGTTACACATTATTTTGGTCACCCAATGATCCATTGACAACATGTGTTCTTAGGGATGATTTTAGGGGCTAAATTTCTCTCATGGGATAATTTTCCATGGTTTTTCCAAAATCGAGATTCGCTATTTTAAAAATGATTTTCCAAAATTCTATAAGATAAAATTATTTTACCTTAAAAATCGCCAAAATTTTATAAAAACTATATAAAATCCTTAGAAATTTGAATATTTTTACAAAAATATCGCCAATCATTTATAGTTGGAATATGGAGGATTAGTAAGATTCGTCAAGGTTTCTACATTTTAAAATCAATTTCCATCCTTAAAATAATCCCTGGTGTTCATGTTCCCAAAATGAGCCTTTATTCAAGAGGAAAGTGAATGACTTTCTCTTTCTAAAAACCCTATTAAGGAAGGTCGTCGCAGGCTAGACCATCCACAGGGTGTGAAAATGCCTGATCGTTGCCCCCTGCTCTAAATTTGGGCTGCGACATCTCCCCAGGATACTCTACAACTATGGTGTGGCGATGTCAAAAGACTAAGAAAAGGTCAAGTTTCACGAAAGTTATCGAAGGGGATCTTCTAAAATATGAGGTGGAATCTATATGGTTGGGATCTTACTCACTTATTTGAATTGGTGGGATTATCATAATTTCTTCAACCATCTCTCTTTCCCCTTTATAAAGAGGGATTTCTCATGGAAAAGGTGATGGTTAATGAAGATTGAATAGGATAATAATTGAATGAGGAATTCTACTTCATTTCATACTTGAGGGCTTCATTTCAGTTCATCAAGTCACTGTGGATCCTCTTCATTCAATCTTGGATTAAGTGTGTGTGTAGGAGCAAAGGGTCATCGAGAGGGGACCTTGGGACATCAAGGCTTTGGTTGTAATATCCACTTTCATTTTAATATAATACAGTGATATGTTTATTTCCCATAAAACTTGTCTTGTTTTATTGTATGATTCCTTGATCACATACATAGGTTATCGTTGAGTATATTATATTTCTTTCACTTTGGTTAGCTTGTGTTCCCTTGTAGATTCAATATGACAGAAGCACCAGGGTGGATCTAGGACAAGAACGGTAAGAGGAAGCGATATTTAAACGGTATGTTGTCTATCTCTTGTTAAATAGTAAACTCAATGGTTAGATCTTAGGGAAAACATCATATTTTGTTATTTTTTGTTCTATATCTAGGTGGATCTAGGGAGATCTGTTTATGTCTACATTTACCAATAAGTCGCATAAAAATTCTTCCCACATTTCATCCTCATGCTCCCAAGTAGCATCCTTAGGACCGTACCAAGTCCATTGGACCTTCACAGGCCCTATGGCTCGATTTCGAAGTTGTTTGATTTTCCAGTCTAAAATGCATGTCGAATGCACTTGTATAGAGCCTTCTTGCTCCACCTGAATCAAATTCCAATCAATTACATGATTAACATTAGGTATATATTTCTTGAGAAATGATACATGGAATACATTATGAACAGACATAGATGCATGAAATGTAATGATCAGGGATGATTTTAAGGATGGAAATTTATTTTAAAATGTAGAAACCTTGGTGAATCTTACTAATCCTTCATATGCCAACTATAAATGATTGGCGATATTTTTGTAAAAATATTCAAATTTCTAAGGATTTTAATATATTTTATAAGATTTTGGCGATTTTTAAGCTAAAATAATTTTATCCTATAGAATTTGGGCGAATCATTTTTAAAATAGCGAATCCGATTTTTGGAAAAACCATGGAAAATTAGCCCATGAGCGAAATTTAGCCCCTAAAATCATCCCTGGTAATGATATAAGCTACTGGACCAATCCTCTCTAGGATTTCAAATGGTCCACACTATCTAGTTGTCAACTTGGAATAGTTTCCCAACTTCAGTGAAATTTTGTTGTCCTTAACCTTCAAGAATACATGATCACCCACATTAAACTCACTGTGAGTTATACCCTTGTCAGCATCTCTTTTATGCCTATCCATGGTAGACTTTAAATTCTTCTTAATCCTGAACATTTTCTCTTCCATTTCTCTGAGCAATTCTGGCCCAATCACTGCCCTATCACCTCGATTGTCCCAAATTACATGAGTGTTTCACTTTCTTCCATAAAGTGCTTCAAATGGGATCATCTTCAGATATTCTTGGTACACATTGTTGTAAGAAAACTCTACAAAGTGTGTATAGTCTTCCCACTTTGATGGTTTTTCCATCACATACATTCTTAACATGTCTTCTATTACCTAGTTTACCCTCTCTGTCTTCCTATCAAACTTGAGATGATAAGTTGTACTGAAGTTCGGATTGGTTCCGAACGCCTTGAATAATCCCTTCCAAAATTTTGAAGTGAATTTTGGGTCTCTATCAAACATAGTTTTCTTGGGAATACCATGCAATCGGTCCACTTCCCTCATATACATATCAATAACATTGGTTGATTTGTGAGTAGTCTTCAATGGAATAAAATAGGTAGCCTTGGTAAGCTTGTCCACCACTATCATGATAGAATCATGATGCTTGCTGGTCCTTGGAAATTTGGTGATGAAATCCATTGTCACCACTTCCCACTTCTACTCAGGAATGGGTAATGGATACAACAACCCAATTGGGTGTCTATGCTTAGCCTTCACCCTTTTACACTCCATACATATGTCAATGTACTCAACAATATATTTCTTCATACCTGGCCAATAGTATTGGCTCCTAACTGCTATCATTGTTTTCTGATATCCTGGGTGTCCAGGATAAGGCAAATTATGCCTCTCCTTTAGGATCATACTTTTCAATTCTAGAGAATTGGGTATAAAAATTATGTTCCTGTATAGGATCATTCCATCATCTCCTAATTTATAATCTTTGACTATCTAATGCATTTTACCTTGATGTAATTTTGTTACCATCTCCATGTACTGCAAATATGCTTTTGCAGCTTCATAAATTCTACCTTTAAGATATGTTTGGTACATGATAATATTTGTAGAATGTAACTCATGCACTCTCCTACTAAGTGCATCAACCACTTTGTTCTCCCTTCCTTTGATGTGCTTAATATCAAATCCATACTCACCAAGGAATTCCAACCATCTACTTTTCCTGGAATTTAAAGTTAGTCCTCAGTTCAAATTTATTTCCCATGAGGTGTTGCCTCCACTTCTTTAAGGAATGTACTATGGCTTCCAACTCCAAATCATGAGTGTCATAGAGCCTTTCATTCTCTTTCAACTTTCTGGATTCAAAACATACTACCAAACCATTTTGACTGAGGACTCCACCAAATCCCTCTTTGCATGCATCTGTGCAAACTATGAAGTCCTCATTAGGATATGCAATTGTCAGAATCAGAGCACTAGTTAACAAGTGCTTCAATTGTTGGAATCTCTTTTCAGATTCTATTTTCCATTGAAACTTCACCCCTTTCCTTTGTATAGAAGTGATTGGGTGAGAAATCCTTTAAAACCTTCAATGAATCTTCTATGGTAGCCAACTAAACCCATGAAGGATCTGACTTTTGTCACATTCTTCAGTGTTGGCCATTCTCTAATGGCATCAATCCTTTTAGGATCCACTGCTATCCCTTATTTGTATATAATATTCCCCAAATAATGAATTTGGTTCTAATGAAATTATCACTTTCTAAATTTGGCATACAAATGGTGTTCTCTTAACACTTGCAACACCATCCTCAATTGATTCTCATGTTCTTCTTATGTTTTTTAATATACAAGGATGTCATCTAAAAATACAATGAAAAACTTGTCTAAGTACTCTTGGAAAACACCATTCATCAAACACATGAAAACAACAGGTGCATTTGATAACCCAAATGGAACCATTGTAAAATCATAGTGACAATACCTTGTTATGAAGGCAGTATTATTGATGTATTCACCTTTAATACTTACCTGATGGTATCCTGACTTGAGATCCATATTTGAAAATATCCTTGCATCCTTCAACTGATCGAAGAGATCATCAATCCTTGGCAAGGGATACTTTTTCTTCACAGTTACTTTATTTAACTTCATGAAATCAATACACAATCTCAAGGTCCCATCTTTCTTCTTCACAAATAACACTGGGGCACCCCAAGGTTACACACTTGGGCTTATGTACCCCTTCTTAAATATATCTTCAATATGCATTTGCAACTCCTTCAACTCTAGAGTACTCATTTTGTAGGGAGTCTTTGACAATAGAGCTACTCCAGGCATCAAATTTATAGAGAAATCAATATCTCTCTTTGGGGGTAGCCATGGTATCTCCTTAAACACGTCCTCAAACTTTTTTAGGACCATGGCTGATTTTAGGGGCTAAATTTCGTTCATGGTCTATTTTTCTATGGTTTTTCCAAAAACGAGATTCGTTATTTTAAAAATGATTTGCCCAAATTCTATGGGATAAAATTATTTTACCTTAAAAATCACCAAAATTTTATAAAAACTGTATAAAATCTTTATAAATTTGAATATTTTTACAAAAATATCTCCAAACATTTATAGTAGGCATATGAAGGATTAGTAAGATTCACCAAGGTTTCTAAATTTTAAAATAAATTCCCATCTTTAAAATCATCCCTGTTTAGGACTGCTTGACCTTCTAGATATAACACCCTATCCTTAGGTGTTTCCTCCATATGAGCTGCAAGCACATGACATCCCGTCCTATAAAACTTCTTCAATTGCATTACTGATATTTCTCGAACAATGATGACCCTAGGAATACCTTGGACTTCTATTGAGTTTCCTTCCTCGTCTAGGCAAGTGAATTCCTCATTATGAAAATCTAAGATGGCATGGTGTTGGTTCAACCAATCCATGCCAATTAGACAATCATATGAACCCAAAGGAAATATGTTCAAATATTCCTTGGTATTTATCCTATTCATGCCCAATGGACATGACTTAACCAACTCAACAACATTTATCTTGCCTCCTATAGCCAGCTACACCAACCAATATTTGTCATGCTTGCATCTTGGCAATTGGAATCTTTACACTACCTTAGGATCTATATAGCTATGGATAGCCTTTGAATCAATGAAAATAGTAAATGCATGGTTATTGATCATATGTTCTACTTCTATCATGTGTGATTGAAACTTTGCTTGCTTGTTGTCCAGGGCTGCATAGATCCTTGGCACATTTCTTCCCATGTCCTCCATTGTTTCTTCTTGCTGGACATTGTGGAAAAATCTCACTTTTCCATCTTTGTGAGGACATTCCCTATACATGTGATCTCCTTTGAAACCCCAACATTGAATAGGTGGTTGCCTTGGCCTTTTCCCACATTCCTCATCCATCTTGGGATATTTAAAATCTAGATGTCCCTGAGGATTATTTCTAAAGAATGGGGGCTTTCTCCCCTTCTTCCTCAGATCGCTGCTAAACTTCTTCTTGTCCTCCCAAGCCTTCTGGAAGGTAGGATTTCCTTTTTTATGATCATACACACACTTATATATTCTTATGGTTTCTTACAAAGTTTTAGTATCATCATACTAAATCTTGTCATTGATGAAGGATGGTAGTCCACTCAGGTACCTATGAATCTTCATTGTCTCATCTTTGATGAAGGAGATATACTTCAAAAGTTCCAAGAATTTCCTTTGATACTCATCAGTGGTAATGTTTCCTAGATTGAGTTCAAAGAAATATTTCATCTTTTTGTCATAATATCTCTTGGTCAAGTATTTCTTCTCAAAATACTTATTGAATTCTTTCCATGACACTTTTTTCTCCTTAATGTGTTACACCTGCACAAGCTGGTCCCACCACATGGATTCTTTTACTTTCATATGATATACATAAATCATTCCTTCTTCATGAGAGGAATAATTATGAAATTGGAAGTACTTCCTCATGCCTAACATCCATGGCTCGACATCTTCATCCTTTTTGTGCTCTCCATCAAAAGTAGGAGGTTTGATATTGTTAATTTCTCCCTTCAATTCATCCACCCCAGACATCTTATGCTTCCTGGTAGGGGATGTACTTGAGATACTGTGTGATCTCCTATGGAAATTATTTTGGGAGTGATGGTGGTGGATTTTGACAGTCCTTGATATTCATTTCTCATTAGGGGACTTGTGGCTTCCTAACTTGTTGGAGCCACTTTCGTTGTCTAATTGTTTCTCAATTTTGAGTAGGATTTCCATTAACTTCATGTCAAAGTCTTCCTGCTGCTCTTTGGCCTTCATAAGCCTTTCATTATAATTTTTGTGGCTTTGGACATCTTCCTGCAATTTTATGATGGTCTCCACCAGATTCATGTCTTCATCCTTTCCTTCTCCATGTCCATTGGAATTTGTTCCTTCAATTCCCAGACAGGAAATCATTCCTCTAACCTCATCTTCCTGACTATAAGCCTCTTGTGCATCCTCCATCTCTCTTCACTCCAGGAATATTATGTTATGTTTTGGTAGAAGAAAAATCTGCAGAAGTGTGCAACCAACAAAACTCTTGTCAGACTAACTATCTGAACCAAAACCATGCAAACATGTACCATTCTAGTTTATAAATGATCATAACTCCTTCTTCCAATTTTATGATAAATTTTACTTTCCATAGACAATTTTTGGGTGAACAGTTGTCCTCTACTATTCCAGACCTTTCCAATGACTGCTCTCTTGCTCAATTTTGAGTTTTGAGTAGGAATTTATGACTATTTGAGAAATGGTGCTTCCTGGAAGGTGATCTATGTTCAACTGTTCTTAAATCTTAGAGCCGAATTGGCTCTTGGATCCATGCTAGATCCTCTATTAATCTTTACAACCTTTTCCTTACTTCTTTTGATGCAGGTTTGTTCAATCAGAGACCTCACGGGCTCCTTCTCTAATCCTTTTTATGTTCTTAAAACAAAATTTTGAGCGCTAGCCTCTTTTCTTCTGTCCCCAAATTCATGGGACCACAAGCTGTGACCAAGCGCTAAGATAATAGGCACTTATCTAAAACTTCTTCGCTTCAAATCTTTTGGCTTTAGAAAATTTCACACCTTCTTCTCTCATTTCTTCCAAATGTCGAACTCCCGAACCTTTTTAACTTTTTGAGGCCGATGTAATATTGTTTGTCATCATATAAACATGGCCCCTATCTTTCAGACTGCTAATTCTTCCAACAATGTTAAAATAAATACAAATTTGATTGATACATGGCATGTCTAGGGAGGGTCCATGTTACCTCTAGTGATGTCATCATGCCACATCATACCCCATGATTAAGTACTTCATAGTTCCATCTCTTCGGGCTTAGGAGGTTTCTACTTCACCACCTTATGTGTAACATCCCCGACCATCGACCTTTGTCAAATAACGATACCCAAACAACCTTAACCTTTCCTTTCCTGTTCTGATACAATTTATGTGACAATCCCGACATTAAACAAAAGGCTAGGTGATGCCACCGAGTAACTTTGCGGAAATAACCACATATAAACTTAACCAGAGGATACATATAACATATGGTATTCATACTTATAAATATATATCTATCTAATGCAATTAAACAGTCGTCAATACCCTACTCATACACATGTTCATGCATAAGCAACATTTAACAAATACATGCATCCTATATATATACATGCATTACTCATTAATTATAATGCAAATACAAATACAAATCATACATCGAACAAAGAATTGGTACTTATCTTTTAATAGATGACCATTAACTTCGTGTAGACCTTCCATGAACCTCCCTGCCATAGACCATGCTACTCATCATGCTCACTAGTGGGTCACCCCCATGTTGGGACTAAACTCCACTGGGAGAGGAAATTCCTAGGCTTGGAAAGGACAACAAGGAAGTTGCACAAAACAAAAAGAAGGATCTTTTCTCCCAGGAGTGACTTACACCCACAAACCATAGACCCTCATGCCCCACATGCCTACTCCACCCTAGGAGGGTACAGCTTCACTAATACAAGTCCATCGGCTACTACACCTCCCTTACCTTGGGCTTTAACAATAAGTTGGACCAAAAGTATTAGAGTATTGTAGTTGCTAAGTGAATCCCTTCCAGGAGAACTCACTTCCTAGAAAACTCTTTCACCTGGGAGAGTTTATCAGAGGCCTGACAACATGGTTCTTCAATTCAGCTCCTAAGGAATAAAAAACAACATTCAGTTACACATGGGTGATGGTAGCAATAGAAAATGGGTATGGACACCGAAAATGGAAACAACCAAACACTAAGACATAACACAACTTAGGCAAATACAATTGCGTCGGGCTTCACAGGAGACAAACAGAATAAATCAAGTATGATTGTAGGATTCCAAAGGTGTGTGATACATATAGAGGCGATGATGATGGAGAACTGGTTCAATGCATGAATCCCTAGTTAATCGGGAGGGTGACAGATCTCCCCAAAATCATAAGGGTCATGAGTAACTCGAAACTGGCCTAGACTCAGAGATGGGAAAAATTATAGAGTGGGAAGCGACCCCCCCAATGAGCTAGATTTCCTAGCTATAAACTTCATGCACCCAGGTCGACACATTTCTTCCTGAAGCCGCATGATTTCCACTTAGCACTCATTCCCCTTTCTCCCAAGAACTTAGGAAAACACGCCTTAAGTAAACCATATATTTTGGGAAATAATGATAAAATATCATTCCCTTAGAGGTAAGACCTATAGCTTAGCCCCTAGGCCTAGACACTTAGTCCCCTTCCCTTACCCTACCTAGTGGATATTAGTCCCCCTTAACTCTTCTTCGTGGTGGGTCTACACACAACAGTGTGACTTTATTAATGATGTGAGTGTTTACATATACAAAATCAGTCTCATTGGCCTTAGCATCTAGCTCACCAACCTAATAACAACATAAGTGTCTCAGATTATAACCACTAGGCTCACCAGCCTATAAACATAATTAAAATTTAGTAGGGGCTTGGCCTTGGGGTGTTACAATGCCCTCCCATTATTTTTCCATTATCCTCAGTGAACCTTATTTACACCATAACAACAAGATTTCCAAAATATTCAAAAAGATGTGGGTACTCTGCCCGCATGGAATCTTCATTCTCCAATGTTGTGTCCTTAGGACCATAATAGGTCCACTAGACTTTTACAAGCCTTATGGATCAATTCCAGAGCTATTTTATTTTTCGGTCCAGCACCAGATGCACCTGTAAGACGCCTTATTTCTCCACCTGAATCACATTCCAATAAATAACATGATTAGCTTCATATATATATTTATTAAGCAATGAAACATGAAACATGTTGGCCCTTGGTTATGGAAGGTTGTGAAGATTAAGGAAAGAAGCGCGAAGTGCGAACTGCACGGAAGACAAGTTGAATGAGATTGGGTCGAAGTGACCAAAATAGCAGAAAAGTTGAAGCGAAGTAAGATAAATCAAGTCATTGGATGGGGAGATCAAGGAAGATAGATCAACAAGGAATATGGATCGTGGATGACTCAGCAAGAAAAAAAATCCACCAATGGATGCTTTGGATCACCTCACAAGAAAAAATAAAGACAGGTTGGCAAAGCCCTGAAAATGTGGGTCAAGTTGACCTAGGGTTTTGGTATTTAGGGTTTTAGACACCTAGGTTTCGGCCTAAGGTTGTCCAAGAGTCATTGTATTGTATAAATAAAGGTCAGGAGGGCATGGGATGGGTTATAGAGACAGAGAGAGATTATTTATGATGAGTGATTTTTGTTATTACTGCAAGAGATGTTTGTGTTGTAAGATCTTCATCTAGGTGCGAAGATCAACGATGCAGCTAGGTGCATAGGGAAGGGAGAGAGGAGAAGAGAGAGATATACAAGCTAAGAGTGTAGATAGAACTGTATTCTTTCATGTAATATATTATAAATCACAGTTCTGTGGACGTATCCCTAGGGAGAGGGTGAACCATGTATATCCTATTGTTGTGTGTGATTGATGTTGTGTTCTTCTGATATCGATATAATGTTAATGCAATATTGTGTTAGATCTTAGATATAGTTTGTGCAGTATGCTTAAGAAAGATAAATAATCACTAGATATGTGTGAGAGTGTTTCCCTAGATCCACTTTGCATTTTCTCTAGTTGCAGACACCTCTGTCATGCAACCCCCTATAGCTACTTCAGGTGAGACTGCATCTTCTCTGTAGGTGTTACCGAAAGGGACAGTAGTTAGGTCTTGTTGGTGCACTATTAGAACTGAACCCTGGGTCTACCTCTCTGTCAAGAAATGGTTCTGTTGTCGGGACTGGGATCTTATTGAGGGAATGTCAATGTGGTTTCCATCGAAGAAAGGGATTCAGATGTGGATAGAAGAACAAGAGAAGGAATTCGTTGAAGCTCAGAATAAGAACCCTAATATTAGTACAAAAGACTAGCTAGTAAGGTATATCTTTACTGATATACATGAGATTTTATTTGGAGGAATTCATAAGGAGCTATACAAGTGGCTAGCTAGATTAGCAGATACCCAGTTTGATATCAGACTCAGAATGCCTATGGTTTGGACATCGACGTTGATCAAGAAGGTCAAGAGAATTGATAACGCCATGTCAAGAGTAGTATATCACTGGTTTGATAGTACCATCGGAGGGTAGATCACTGAGTTTTCTATTGATAGGATAGAATCATATAGCCAAGCAGAGATATATTTCTTTAAGGGACCTAGAGGAAATTTTTTACACTTCTTTAAGTTGAATATCAAGATGCTATTACATGAGAAGAAAATATTGAAGATACAGTAGTGGGTTAGATTGAAAAAGATAATGTTCAAGAATTCAGACAGCGACAACGAAATAGAGGTCGGACACACACGCAGTGGGAGAACCTTCAGAGAAGTTCCTCTGGTGAACTTATTCGAGCAGAGTCACAAACCACCAGCACATGAAGAAGGGTTCTACAGTGGAGAAGAAGAAGATTTAATGAATAAGGAACATTCAAATTCTGCTAGGGAAAAAGAAGGGAATACTGAAGAACCTCGTCGAGAAGAGTAAAAAACTCCAGGCATTGCGTAGACTATTGAAGTAAGTGTTATTATGCCCCCTGTTGTTTTAACAACATTAAGTAACCAGAGTAACCTAAGTTATCATAACACTTAAAGAATTGGTATAAGTGGTTTAGTGCATACTCAGTCAAGAAACTTAGGAAGATCTATGGAAGATGAGATGAGGTTACCCACCTTTAGGGGAGATGGATCTGAAGATTCTGATCAACATTGGTTCTTATACGAAGTTGTATGGAGTATTAATAATGTCATCGATGAAAATGTTAACAGAGCTCAGTTTAGCACTACCCTGAGAGATCATGCATTGAGCTGGTACTTGAAGTTCGTCCAAGGAATTGTCCAGCCGAAACCGTTGAATGATATCAAGAATGAGTTGATTGCAAAATTCAAGAAACCCAAGTCGGAGTCGTAGTGCATCACAGAGTTGAAAGAAATTAATAAGAAAGTAGTTGAACCTTTTTGGGAGTTTGATCAAAGGTTTAAGACGTTGACAGGCCATTTGAGTTTTCAGATTCCAGAAGAAAAAAATAAAGAATGGTTCATTGCTTCCCTCTCACCACACATCAAAGTCCCTTTGATGCAACAGAAGATCTATTTGCAAGTTGAGGTGCTGGAGATCGCTATGAAACTAGAATCAACCCATATGGGAGAGTCCAACTCAGGTATGAGTCAAATTTTGAGTCAGGTAACTAGCTTATCACTGAAGGTCAAAGATATGAAGAAGGATAAGGGAAAAGATAAAATATAAGATATTTGGTGTATCAGATTTAAATCAAAAGGTCTTGATAAGGAGCATTGTCCCCTATTTCATCATTACTTGGCTTCAGGATCCCCAAGCCCTTTGAAGCAGGTTACTCTACCTTGGTGCAAGGTATGTAGAAATAAACATTGGCCCGGAGAATGATATTACATGCAAAAATATGTCCAGACACCTACCAATATTTACTACACATTCTTTAAATCTATGGTTCATGATGAGAAATATTGTAGGGCTTATGACCTCTTGCATGAAAGATCAAGAGACACATGTAGAATTCAAGGAGAAGTACAACAAGAAGGAGATATTGTGCAGTTTAACTCCCCAGGAAGAGGAAACCTCAACCCTCATGGTGGATTCATAGGAAGAGGATGAGGAGGATACATGGGCCGAGGTCGAGGTTAGATCATTTTTTATAAATGGACACAACCAATCCACTTGGAAAGGGACTGTCATAACCCTTGTACCACATGCATTTACTGCAATTCATTTAAACATGTCATAGAATATTGTCCTGTGTTGTTAACCAAACTTCAGGAAAGATGAGGAGGGAACCAAAAAGTACAACTAATCTCATAAGAACCTCACGGAGTGGATCCTAGAGTCATTGTTATCACTAGAGGAGGCGCTGCTATAGGAGAAGACAGGGTGACTCTAGGGAAGATTACAGAAGAATAGGAGTTATAAGAGCTACAAAGAAGACACGAGAGTTTGATCCAAAGAAAGAAAAGCAAACATTTGAAGAGGCAAGAAAATATTTTGGAAGAGATCGGGCTTCTTCATCAAAGGAACAACCAGAAATGAGAGAATGTGGAATTCCCCTGTACTTTGATCATTCTTCTTCACCTGGAGAAGGAAAAGAGGTAAGCATACTTATGGAATTATTATGTACTTTCATTAATTTGATTAAGGACAAAAACACAATACAAGAACTACAAAATTTGATTAGACAGTATGAGATAGGAAGGGTATATCCTCTACTGAATAAATAAGTACATCAAATATCCAAAAATAGAATGACAAATAAGGAACTACACCTTAATTCTCAAATTGGAGATTATGATATAGATTATGTGGTCCTCAACTTAGGATCAGAGGTCAATGTTATGACGAAGGAGACCTGGGAATTGATGGGAAAACCTAAGTTTATCTATTCCCCTATCAGGATTAGGATGGCTAATCAACGGGCAGTAATACCCTTTGGTAGGCTAGAACATGTCCCTATGGACATCGACATGGTAAGAACATTTGTGGACTTTGAGGTGATTGAGAAAGTTGATGATGGTTGTCCTTATCCTGCACTATTAGAAATCGATTGGGCTTTCAACAATTCCACTATTGTTGACTTAAAGAAAATAAGAATGACATTTGAAGGTGATGGCCTTATGTTCATTTCACCTATGGATCCAGATGAAGGTCGAAGATACACATAACCTATCAGAGAAGAAGATCATGCATATGATCTAGAATATATATATATATTGACAGCCAGATAGAAAGATTACATTAATCCTAAAGCAGATGCGAACTTAAGATGACAAAGTGACAATGCATGTTCATCAGAATCAGAGGAAGCACTGGAAAACTTGGAGAACAAAATGTATGAAGTATCTACATGAAGATGTGCTAGACTAACCAGGGAATTTCATTGGATTGGAAAAAAAGTAAGTAACTTTCCCACCTTTGATGGTCTAAATAATTTAGAAGCTTTCTTGTTGGAATTTGAAGAAATTGTACCAATACAACAAAGGTTGTTGGCACTGGATGAGGCCTTGAAAGAAAATACAACAATGTTATCACTGGAATTTCATCCACAAATAGTTATAGGGATCCAACATCTTCAAACACCCATTAGTTCATCCATGGCCCAGAAAATGCATTTCGAAAGGGCACAAAACTATACAACTAGTTAAAAAATTAGCATGCGCTAAAGATACAAAGGCAACGCGTGCACGTGCAACAGTTGAATAATGCTGGAAAAGAACATATGCACCTGATGCACGATTATGGATGCAAAAAGCCATGCACACCTCAGAACGACACATTTATGATTTTGGTCGGCCTTCCACCCACTTCTGGTTCATATTCCAAGTCGATTTGAGACCCAAATCCAAGCTGAATCTTAGTGGGGGGATGGTCAAAGACCTAAGGGTGCCCTAAAGAGCCCCTTCTTCACACTAAAGATTGGTTGAATAATGCCTCAAAGATTTACTATAAAAAGAGGCCACAAGTGCACTATATTTTCAAGGAATTCATTTGTATTGTTATGCTTCCTATATTCTCTTAGAGGAACATCTTTCCTCACTAGAACATACAAGCACCATTTCATTTGGCCATTCACATCACCTCTTGAGTGAATGAGATTTGGATTTCTTCACCATTTCCTTTTAGTTTTCTACTTGTAAGAAGAGATCAATATTTGTGTGTTCAAGAGCCCTCCCTTGGAGGAAGAGGGGACCCATAAGTCCCCCTTTCTCTTTGGTGTTTTCCCACTAATACAACTTATCCATTGGTTGCATGCATGTTATTTATTTTTTGTTTTATTTCCCTTATGCACTCTAGTTCTATTTATTTTATTGTTATTAGTTTAGTTATTTGTTTATTTCGTATGCTTGATGTTTCTAACTCTTTCATTCACTGTTGTCTTTTCCAGCTATCCTAACTGGAGTTGTAAGATCCCTTATTTTTCTCATTTAGGTGATGAAAGGGACACAACAGATTGGTGACTCCGTTGGGGATTGGTATCAATTTCCCCCCCATTTGGGTTGTTTGAGAACTTCATTTTGGTTTATTTAACTTGCAGGAACCATAATTGGACCATGCCCACTTGCAAAAATCTAAATTCAGAGGTGATTTGAGATACTGTCATCCGAAATTTCCTTCACAGCCATGTAACAGAAAGTGCGCGGGTTTTTTAACCCATAGGTGTGTCTTCTGAGCACGTGCGCCAAACCTACTGTGTTTCTTAGCGTATTCTGCACACTGTTCCAAAAATTCATTTTTAATTTGCATGTTGGCACTTAATGTGCCTCTGTCTACTCTATGACCCACACATATATCCAGAAAAATCATACATTGTAAGGGTTTTTGTGATTTGTTGAAGGCCCATAGCCTTCTTAAGTTTCATTCTATGAAGATTGTAATATGAACCACACTTAGATTCCCTCTCCACATGAAGGGTTAGTCAAAACATCGACACTTAGGAGGTTAAAATCAACATTTATCCTCCTTTTTCTTTCATGTTTCCACATGGATAGCTTGCTTTGATTAAAGATAAGTTGGAAACATTCTATATCACAAATATAACTACTTGCATTAGGACCAGAAATTGAACGTCAATCTTTGAGCATGCTCTTCTCTCGCGCCATAAAGCGATCTTGAGAATCAAAAAAATAATTGAGGGAACATTTCATCTCCCTTAAAGACAAAATATTTAGGAGAATACAACATCCCCCTCGAGACTCCTCTTAGCTTCTTTCAAACACATCTTAAAATTGTAACGGGCCCATACATGCCCACATGCCCACATGCTTCAAACACATCTTAAAATTCAAAGATAGGATAGTTTTGAATTTACTTTCTTATATTGAATCACTAGGGAAGTTTAAAGGTTTTGTAATGGGCCCATACATGCCTACATGTCCACAATATAGGATATTTGTTGAAGCTTTCTTAGATTAAATCACACTAGGGAGTTAAAGGATTGGTATGGACCCATATGTCCACATGCTAGTTCTCTAGGGACTTTAGAATTTCACAAGGTTGTACCAATGGAATTTAGTAAATTAGGTAATCAAGACTTGTAAAGGACCACATGAAGTTCACATGCAGCAAGGTGACACCTAACTTATTAAAAATTTGGCACACTTTCACTTGTTCACACACAAATTTACTACTCACTCACATAGCTTCATCTAGAAAATCATGGAGGTTGAAGTAAGTTTCCTCCAAAGGGATTCTGAAATGCTCCACCCCTTTTCTTGATGAGACTATCCACTCCCACTTAATTTCAACGATATTGGCTCACACCCCCAATCTTTCAAACAACCACATCTAAATTTTTTCTAAAAACTCACTAAGTTTTCCTCCACAGGAGGTGCCAAAATAATTTTTTTAGTCTAGGTAGGATATCGGGGACAGGAATTGAAATAAATCCTTGTTATCTGGTTCTCACATCTTCAAACAGTAGAAGTTGTCAAATAGAAAACTTTAAATCCTCCAAGTAAAGTGTTCCTAACACCATAAGGCAAGGAGATACCCATGAAGGGTCGAAGGCCGAGGTTCGGTTGTTCTGTGTGTCCCCCCTTGAGGCACCCACCTCTTGGACAGGATGCACCCATGACCCATTTTTTAGGATGAAAATCTAAATGATGCACTTCGATCAAGGTACCTAGTGACCAAATTTTAGGATATCTACCCAGGTGGAAATTGTGGGTTGCAATTGAACCTTGATTGGATTTTGTGTGGCTATTGGGAAATATCACCATCTCTTTCGAGATATGCACCCTCTACCCCTCATTATAACTAATCACTTCATCCCTCACTAGTTTCTCTTCCGGTGGCTTCAGACCCCACTGTCGAGTGATATTGAAAGGTCCAATGTTATTTGAGAGGAAGGACATTATGTCTTTTAGGACACAAGGATTTTTGTTTTCTTTGTTTCCCCATGTGGAAAAAACCTACCTACCCACATGTTTGCTTCTTTATCAATTGATTTATGTATGATGCTCTTTTGATTACATGCGATTGTGAGATATATTGTGAAGGTCCAAAAAATCATAACAAAGAATCTTGTTCATTTATTTCTCTCATCACCATTTTCACACATACACTCTGCTAGTTAGACATCATAGGGGACCCACAGAATCCTCGTCGTTCCAGATGCTTGCTAAATATCCCTCCCATTCTAGGGGGAGTTCCTAGTCTTGCCACCTCATCAACTCCACCTTCTCACACTCCTGTGAGTGCTACCGTCTTGGGATCTACTTTTCTTGGTTCCACTTTACTTGGGTCCACTTCCCAAGTTCAACCATCCATTCTCTATCCTTTACACCGAAGCAGGGGGGAAACTTCTTTCCAAGGGAGAAGTATAACCCCAACTAACACCCCTCAGAGGTCAGGTACGCAAAACACTCCCACCAAGGCTGGAGCTAATCCTCCCCCACCACCCCAGATTCCATACTTGGCTTCCCTTAACATACCGGATTTGACTAAGCTCGTCGATGATCCTATTGCACAACCCCACATGGCCTAAAATGCCTACCAAACTACCTTCAGACATTCCCAAGTTTGAAGGAAAAGAGGGAGATGA
>ML799697.1:89738-128108 GCA_009831015.1 Picea engelmannii | reverse complement strand
AGATTTTATTAATTACAGACCCCATAGCCCAATGGATGTTTAAACTGTCTCAACCAATTCAAAAACCCTTTTTACAACAAAGCCCATTGTTCTTCATAACTAGCCTAATATTTCTGCAAACAAAGCTATATTAGACAGAGAGATCCCTCTCTGAGTCTCGGAGGGCTAGATCCGAGATTCGAAGCGGTTCTGATGTTGCCTCTGCAATTTCCTTTCAGCCTTGGGAAAATTACAGAGTGCTAACAACAAGCATGTGTCATATCCTCCAATGGAACATAAAATGGAGATACCCTTCCTCCCACAGAGGTTTCATTTCTATCTGACGTCCCACTAGTCACAAAGCTCCTTCGCCAGGAATCCCTTGAGCACCCTCTAGCTCCCCTTATTCCTGATTACACCCTCCCCCAGGGCCACATCCCAGTTTGGGATACAGTTCCCCAAGCCATTATTCAAATCCCCTTCTTTTACCCCCCACCGGGTGTACAATTTTTCCAAGTAGCCGCAATGCTTGCCTTCCCAATATGGTGTTGGCAGTTCCAGTATGGTATCTACATCCACATAAGATGGTTCCTCAACCATCCCTCCCTCCCCAAACAGAAGGAATCCTGATGTATATTCCAATACTTACTCCCACCACACTGCCTGCACCCCCACTCACTAGCACCAGTACTACAACTGGGGGCAGACGGAAGAAGAAAGATCCCACCGCTCCACTTCCACCACAGTTCAATCTCCTTGTACACTATGTGAGAAATATGGACACCCCACCAATAAATTATCATCTCTCCCCGAGCTGTGCAATTTAATTCAACTCCCTCGAGCGACGACACCGCCTGTCAGTTCATCCAGTTCACTTAATTCTACCATTACATCCCCCATTGAGTAAAAGTTCTGTGAACCAAATTCACATGGGCCATTTGTTTAGAATAGGGCCATTATAGCCACCATTTCCCTGTGCTACCTCACTTTTGGCAGATGCTAGCATCCATACACCAGAGTTTTCAGCAAGAACCCCTCCCATCCGCATCATCTCACACACATGTCACTGACATCCACTATGTCACGACCTCTTTCAATGAACGTATGCGATGTCCTTGTGCTCTATGCGAATCACTTGATCACTTCACATACTAGTTTCCTACGATCATTGAATACAGGTGTCGTCAATTGGTCCGTATTCCCAATCCTACCATCACCCCACCTTCGGTGACGCCAGTAGTCCCCCCTACTCCCTCTTCAGATATGGTTTATATCTTTTTCCCCGAGCCTGAGGCACTTCCCACTCCTCCCTGGTTCATAGATAGTCTTGAGGAGGATTTTCTCCCAAATCCCCCCAATTCTCTCATTCATTTCCCCATGAACATTTTACGCCCGACTACCATTTTCAACCCATAGTATCTTGATATTTGGTTTGTGTCGAGCAAACCCTCACAACACTCTTGCATCATTACCCCTACTTCCTCACTAGAATTTAAACACACGGTGACAATCACCAATATTATTCCCCTAGATCCCTTATATTCTCAACAGTTCCACTGCAATGAATACATCCTCGAGGATTTAACTACACCGGATTGACCATGGGATCCACTCCATCATAGAACACTTTTTGTTTCAAAGGAAGCATTTACACTTCCCCCCAAAACCCCATATACGCATTCAAAACCAAGGATTTTCTCCCCTCATGGCATATAGATTGGTTCAATAATACTATCCCTGCCAACGATGCTTTTGAAGAAGGCAACATGGCCAACATTTCCCCCATCATCAAAATTGATATTTCCATCAAATCTGGAATCATAGAGGAAATCAACATCAGTGTCGCATGCTATCCCAAAGAAATCATAGCTTACAAAGCTCTCTTCCAGGAATATCAGGACATTTTTTCCTGGTCATACATAGAGATTCCCAACCTTGATCCCTCTATTGTCGAACATCCTATAGAAAATTGGCCTGATATCACACCTGTACGACAAAATCAACATCCATTACACCCATCCAAATTGGAAACCATCAAAGCTGAGATTGACAAATTACACGCTGCAAGGTTCATATACCCCATCACATATGCATCATGGGTCTCCAACCCTGTCCCCGTTAACAAAAAATAGGGCACTATCTGCGTCTGTACAGAATTTCATGATCTCAATCACTCTTGTCCCAAAGACAACTTTCCAACTCCCTTTATTGACCAAATTATTGATGATTGTGCCATCCACGAGGCTTTATCCTTTATGGATGGTTTCTCTAGCTACAACCAAATTCAGATCCACCCATCCAATCAATACAAAACCGCATTCACTACCCCTTGGGGTAATTTTTCATACCGTGTCATGCCTTTTTTCCTCAAGAGCGTTGGTGCCACTTTTCAACATTCCATGACATACATCTTTCATGATCTGGCTCAAATCATCCTCTCCTACTTAGATGATCTCACTGCTTGATCTAAGAAACACACTCAACATCTTGATGACTTACGCATTATCTTTCACCGGTGTCGTCAGTACAATATCCGCTTGAACCCTCTCAAGTGTGTATTCTGCATCACTGTTGGACACCTCCTTGGGTTAATCATCTCCCAACATGGCATCAAAGTATACCCCATCAAGGTCCAAGCCATCACAAAAATTCCCCCCCTCAGAATTTATGCCAGCTGCAAAGATTACAAGGCAAAGACAACTTTTTACACCGCTTTGTCCCCGATTATGCCACTCAGGAACATGGTTTCCTTTGCCTCTTATGTCATGATATCCCATTCCACTGGGATGAACATGCCCAAACTTCTTTTGATGATCTCAAAGTGACCCTCTCCAATGAGCCATTAATTAGTCCACCCAACTATGACCGCGACTATATCCTCTACTTATCGGCCTCAACCGTCTCCGTAGCAGGAGTAATTGTCCAATTAGGGGATGACGACCGGGAGCATGTCATTTACTATGTTAGTAAAAACCTTTCAGGGCCACCCTTGAAATACAATCATGAAGAGAAACTTTCCCTTGTAGTTGTCCTTGCAGTCCAAAAACTGTGCCATTACATCCTGCTTTGAACTACCAAGGTCGTAGCAGATTCCAACCCCATGCAATACTTTCTCAGTCGCTGGAAAATTAATGGAATTTTTTTTTGATGGATTGTCATCCTTCAGGAGTACAACCTCGAATTTTCAATTCCCAATAGAAATAAATCCCTTGTCCTTGCCGAACGCATTACGACATTTCCTTCCAATACTAATAGCTCTCCCATCAATACCGACTTCCCTGATGAACGTCTCTTTTTCATCCCTTCAGATGATCCTTGTTATGGCGATCTCCTAGTCTACCTCCAAACACAGAAGTTCAGAAACCACCTCTCCAGGGACGATCATTGACGTATTTGGCACCAGGCCCCTCACTACCTCCTTATCGTTGATATCTTATATCGACAAGGGGTCGACACCTTAATTCGTCGATGTTTGACTATTGACGAAACTGATAGAGTATTGAATGACCGCCACAACGAAGCCTGCTGTGGTCACCTCTCAGGGATGTCCACCACCCAGAAAATCATTTGCACTAGCCATTTTTGGCCCACATTATTTCATGATTGCATCCATGCTGTGAAGCGATGTGACAAATCTCAGCTATATGCCAACAAAGTGAGAGCGCCACCTACTCTTCTCCACCTGGTCATTAATGCCGACCCCTTCTGCAAATGGGGCATAGACTTCATGACTTCTAACCCTCCATCTAGTAATGGACACAAATACATCGACATGGAAGTCGATTATTTCACCAAATGGGCTGAATCCATGCTCACCTTCAACTACGTCGCTGACACTACAACATGTTTTTTCTTTAACCACGTCATCTCCCACTTTGGATTCCCCCTACAGTTAGTCTCTGATCATGGGAAACACTTCAAGAATGAGATTTTTGTTGAAATCTCCTCTAGGTTAGGCTTCTCCCATGAGTTCACCTCCCTATAGTACCCCCAGTCCAATGGATAGGTAGAGGCGGTCAAAAAGGTCCTCAAAACCATGTTCCAGTGCACGGTTAACAAGCACAAGACCAATTGGCACCATATGTTGTTTTCTGCTCTATGGGCTTATCGCACGACAGTTAAAACTACCACTGGTTTCACACCATTTCATATTGTCCATGGGGTCAAGGCCACTCTCCCCATTGAGTGAGAAATTCCCACCTTATGCATCGCTATTGATCTATTACCTGACATTGCTCCAATGGAGAAACGTTTTTTGAACTTAGAGTCACTGGATGAATACCATCGGTCTTCATTACAGAACAATGAGGTAGCCAAAAAACTATCAAAGGCCACCTTCGATCGCCATGTCAACCTTCTCTCATTCAACGAAGGAGATCCCGCCCTCGCTCACGATATCACTCATGATACCCTCAACCATGAAAAACTCAAGTCATTATGGCATGGACCTTACATCATCCAACATTGTCTCACAAAAGGCACCTACATCCTAGCCTCCCCCGAAGGCCATCCTCTCAAAGAACCCATCAACGGGTTGTACTTAAAGAAATTTTACATCTGAGCATAGCCATTCTACACTAGGATTTTTCTTTTTGTACACTTTTTGTAGAGTTTTTAATATTCTTTTTCCTTCATGCCTCGAGTCTAATATATCATTTGTTTTATTGAAAGATGCCTCCTCCATCACTCTACCACATCGGTTATGCCGACGGAGCTACCAGTTCGACACAAAATCTCACTTCAGCCACTTGGGCCCTTTATACCCCTTGACATGAACTGCTTCACTCCAACAACATATGTCTGGGCTCAACAACCAACAACCAAGCAGAATACACAACCATCATTAACCTCCTAGTAGAGGCCAATGGCCTCCATGTTCATCACCTTAGCATCTTATTAGATTCCCAACTTGTTGTCCTCCAGCTCAACAATGTGTGCCGTGTCCGTGATCCTTGCCTCTTTCGCAAATACCTGCAAGTTAGACTTTTATATTGACATTTTGATTCAATCACATTTACACTTATTCCAAGACGATTTAATCAAATAGAATATAATATGGATAACCTAGTGTTAGATTGACATTTATCCCATCAATTTACCATTATGGGTGTTGGAGTATGATCTGTGGCATCTGATGCCACACCCATGCAGCCTCAGCTGTGAAATAATGGCCACCCTTCCCATCACCATGAAGGACCAAAATCATCGCCCACCACCTCAGTCACGACTCTCACACACCAGGTGCATCCAATAGCACTCTAGGGTGAAACATGGGCACCCTCTCCAAAAACCATGCTACCAAGATGGACCCAAAGGAAAAATATCCTGAGTCAGTAGCTCAACACCTGTTGAGCTGCCCCACCATCTTAGCATGTAGCATTAATCCCCAAGAAAAATGATCACCCCCAGTTCCCTCTCCATGATCCTCAACTAACCCCCATTAATCCGTTGAGTCGTGAGAGACCCATAGAATCTCACAATCATCGTTGTCACGCAACGATGCACCAGGGTGTCCATCGCCCCAATCCTCACCACTGACCCCGACATGAAGTCCTCTCCCAAACAATATGTCTGAGCTAGGTCAGCCAACTAACCATCTCCAGGTACCACAGGCTCGACAGGTAGAAGGGTTCCCTGAAAAGGGAGTCCAGTCAAAAAATACACATCCTCTGTAGCAGATAATGCCAAGTGCTCACCTCGAACGATGAAACACTACAAATCTAGAATCCACATCAAAATCAACAACTGTATCAAGTACTCTTGTGCCCTCACTAGTGAGCACTCAAAATCTTTGATCAACCATCACAACTCATAAAAACACCAAAATGTCCAGAAAATATTAGTTTTTACACCTTTTAGCTTTGCCTGAAAGGCACGACATTTTTCCCCATAGGTGCACACATATACGTTCTTGTTCATCCCACAATTGCGCAATCATGTGCGACTATTGGCCATAAAGGGGTGCACCCATGCATGACTGTCACACACACTAATGTGCATCCTAGGGTGCCTGTTCACTCCACAACTATGAACACATGCACAACTGTCAGGAACATAGTCATGCATGGATGTGCTCACTAGGATTCCCCCATCCGGCTCTGTAGTACTCACACCTCCGCTGCATTTCATTACTTTCACCCGGTAGCACTCTTCCCCACATGATTTTTCCCATTCATAGTCCCCCTTGATGAAAAACATGTTGCTTTCACCCCCTAGAGTTGGGAGTCCTCATAGTCTTTGCATTCCCAAGAATTAACTGCATGTTCCTTCTCCTCATTTTTCTAAATTCCCCATAATAGACTCCCGAGTAATCTCGTCATGATTCACATTTTGACTGCACCTCCATAGTATCATTATCCCTCCATCTCATCCACCATCAGTTTTCACATCTGTAGATTGTCCTCCATTCATTTTACCTAATACAAAAACCCACCTATGGAGCCCCCACCATCCATGCAACTTGCACCCTCACAAGCCAAGCCATATTGCATTGGGGCACCCATTTCTGTATCTGTACACTCATCCCCAATTATTCTTTATTCATTTGGTAAATGTACAAATCATTTGTTTCCATCCTTTACATAGTTTTTTGTCCTCACCTTTGGCGACCTTCCTTTTCCAGCAAAAGAAACCCATGTCACCCTTGGTTGGGGCATTCATTATATTCTACTCCTATTGACATCGTCCATAAACCTTGAGTATCCCACAGTCCATGTACCCCTGATCTCTAAGTTTTTCCACTTTGTCATGCCTCTGGCACAATTTAACCATAGTCTAGTGATCCCTCTGACGCTAGATTCAGTTCACGGTTGTTGCCACTTATCCTTCACCCATATCCCCAAACAAGGGAAGTCTTGAGTCTCCCCGTATCTTGACTATGTCCATGTTCCTCATTAGTTCCTAATTCTATCTTGTAGATTTCATGAAGCCCTTTTCTTTTTGGAGTCGTGTCTCCCTTTCTGTCGACATCATCACAGTTTCTAGAAGGGCGACAGTATATTGGCTCTCATTACCTTTATAGTGAGGAGTCTCGGATGACACAAACATACCCATCATTTCTCTCTGTTGTCCTTGACCCCCATAAAATTTGACTTCAACACTTTATCATGTTGCGGTGGGTCTTACTTTGCAACTATTGTAGTTGTTTTTACATTTGTCGAAGACCTTTGAAATTTGATAGGCTATCAATGCCTGCATATCATCGACACTTATTACAAGTGTCATCACCTCTTTTCAGAGTTTTTTCACCATCCGAATTGTCCTCTCCTATTATCAACACGCCCCCAAGGGCTCTGCAGTCATCTACACCAACACACAACTTTAGTTATTGTATTACACATTTTTGAGTTACATGACACAAGCATGGGGCATGCCTGCCTCATTTGTACACAGTTTTATTTTTCCACACCTTGTGAAAGGTTTGGGTCCTACCAGTTCCCCTCTCCCTCCAATGGTTCACTCTTGAAATTCCCCTCAACACTCTTTCTTACAAAGGTACTCTTTGTAGAATAAACATTAATGTATTCTATACGTATGCTCCTAACCTCACACATCAGGGGGCATCTGTTATCACTGGAATTTAATCCGCAAATGGTTACAGGGATCCAACATATTCAAACACCCATTAGTTCATCCATGGCCCAAAAAATGCATTTCCAAAGGGCACAAAACTATACAACTAGTTAAAAAATCAGCATGCACTAAAGATACAAAGGTAGCGCGTGCACGTGCGACAGTCGAATAACGCCAGAAAAGTGCATGTGCACCTGATGCGTGACCATGGACACAAAAATACGTGCACACCTCAGAATGACACATTTATGATTTTGGTCAGCCTTCCACCCACTTTTGGTTCATCTCCCAAGTCGATTTGACACCAAAATCCGAGATGAATCCAAGTGGGGGACTAGTCAAAGACCTAAGGGTTCCCTAACGAGTCCCTTGTTCACACTAAAGACTGGTTGAATAATGCCTCAAAGATTTGTTATAAAAAGAGGCCATGGGTGCACTATATTTTCAAGGAATTCATTTGTATCGTTATGCTGCCCATATTCTCTTAGAGGAACCTCTTTCCTCACTAGAGCATACAAGCACCATTTCATTTGGCCATTCACATCACCTCTTGAGTGAATGGGCTTTGGATTTGTTCACCATTTCCTTTTAGTTTGCTACTTGTAAGAAGAGATCAATATTTGGGGGTTCAAGATCCCTCCCTTGGAGGAAGAGGGGACCCATAAGTACCCCTTTCTCTTTGGTGTTTTCCCACTAATACAACTTATCCATTGGTGTCATGCATGTTGTTTATTTTTTTTTCTATTTCCCTTATGCACTCTAGTTTAGTTTCTTTTATTGTTATTAGTTTAGTTCTTTGTTTATTTCTTATGCTTGATGTTTCTAACTCTTGCATTCACTATTGTCTTGTCCAACTAACCCAACTGGACTTGTTAGAGTCCTTATTTTTGTCATTTAGGTGATGAAAGGGACAAAACAAGCAAGATGGTGGGGAACACACAAAAACAACATTACAAACTGGGTACAATGTCACACTTTGATCACAGCACGGTTTTCAGAACAAGTAGAAGGCTACGAAGTTATATACACAGGTCGAAATTGTCCAAAGGACCATGTGGGAAGTTGTGAGGAGTCCTGGAGCTATACTCCTCAAGAGAAGTGGGTGCAAAAAATCATTAACACGCTGGACACAACCCCTATTAATTGGTATCTTCAATAATAACTACACGTCACCACTACAGATTGGAAAGGTATGAATCAGAACTTTGCAGCTACATTTTTATTTGAAAATTAGTTTCCCACAGTGGATCAAGCTTTACAGGTTGTCAGAAATAAATTATTTGACGAGGCACCTAGCTTCCCTATGGAGAAAGAAGAGGATGAATGGATTGCACCTCTCCAAAAACTGCAAAGATGTTACAATGTCAATGTTGATGAAGACAATGCTCCTAGGAATGTGAAAATCATAGAAGCATAAGGACATAGAGACATAGAAGTACTAGGAGTTGAGCTACCTTTTATTGGACATCCAATTAAAATCAAGAAATTCAACATTTGAACATAGAAAACAATGAAGCTTGCAAATGTTGGAGATTATTGGGATGTTGCCACTATTGACAAGATCACAAAATTATTGCATGAATACCAGGACTTGTTTCCAACCAAGTTCACTGATATGAATGGAATTAAAGGGCCCATGGGAGAGATGAATATCCTGTTTAAATCATATGCAAGGCCAGACAAATAGAGACCCTACAGATTCAATCCAAAATATAAGGAGAGAGTGAAGATTGAATTAGACAGAATGTTGGAAATAGGAATCATAGAAACTGTGGAGGAGTCAGAATGGATTAGTCCTATGGTGGTACAAGATAATAAGATAGGAGAGATCAAGATCTGTTTAGATCTCAAAAAGCTAAATGATTCTTGTTTGCATGACCCATTCCCTACACCATTTACTAACGAAGTGTTAGATAATGCAGGAGGACAAGAGGTATATTCCTTTACAGATGGATTTTCAAGATACCATCAGATCAGAATTGCCAAGGAAGATCTCCATAAGACCACCTTTTCCACCGAATGGGGATCCTAATAGTACACAAGGATGCAATTTGGATTGAAGAATGCACCAACCATATTTTCTAGGGTGGTGGTCAAAGCATTCAAGGAGTTTTTACATAAGTTTCTGGAAGCATATTTTGATGATTGGACTGTTTTTAGCTTATTACAAAATCATACTGGATGTTTAAGACTAATGTTGGATAAGTGCAGGAAATGTCATATTTCCCTGAATCTGAAGAAGTGCATCTTCTTTTCACCCTTTGGAGTGTTGTTGAGACATATCGTGTGTAAGCAAGGATTGTTAGTAGATCCATATAAGATTGCCATTATTGTCGATTTACCCCCTCCTACTTCAGTCAAATCGCTGCACACTATGATGGGACATAATGGATACTACATGAAGTTGATTAAGGGATATGCATAGATTACAACACCTATGGAGAAGCTTCTGAAGAAAGATTGTCAATTTCAATGGACATAATAATGTCAGCAAAGCTTCGAATCACTAAAATAGAAAATGGTTACTGCACCTATTATGGTTTTCCCAGATTGGAGTAAGGAATTTGATGTGCATGTGGATGCATCTTATATTGCACTAGGAGTAGTGTTAGCTCAACTAGGAGAAGGAGATATTGACCACCCGTTAGCCTTTTCTAGAAGGAATCTCTCAACAGCTAAGATAAATTACACCACCACTGAGAGAGAAGGTTTAGCCATGGTGTACGCGTTGCATAAGTTTCATCACTACTTGTTGGGAGGCCACTTCAAGATGTTCACTAATCACTATGGATTGAAATACCTAGTCAACAAACTAGTGTTGGGGGGAAGAATATGCATATGGCTACTACTATTCCAGAAATACGATTTTGAGATTGTGGTCAAGCCAGGGAGAATGAACAAGGGACCTGACCACTTCTCTAGGTTGGAACATGGAGAGGAACCTACTAGTTTGGAAGATACACTTCCTGATGCAAAGTTGCTGGCCATCAGGAAGATTGATTAACACTTCATCAATATAGTCCAGTTCCTGTCAACAGGAATGGAACCTCGTGAATACACAGTCATTCAGAAGAAACAACTGGTAGTACGCGCTGCATATTTTTCACTTATAGTCGGACAACTATACAAGTTTGGACCTGATGAGATCCTGAGGAGATGCATTATTGAGGCAGAAAGACCACTAATTTTAGAATAATCACATGAAGGCATCACAGGAGGACACTATGCAAGGAAAGAAACATCGCAGAAGGTTCTTAGAGCTGGCCACTGGTAGCCCACTTTACACAAGGATGCTAAGGATTACCACAGATCCTGCGATGTATGCCAACGAGTTGGGAAACTTTCCAAAAGAGATGAGATTCCTTTAGCATCCCAACTAAAATTACAAGCATTTGATAAATGCGCCATTGATTTTGTGGGACCTATAAACCCACCAGGAAAGCACATAGGAGAAAGGTACATAATCACTGCGACATAATACTTGACTAGATGGGCCGACGCAAGAGCAATCAAGGATTGTAGCGCAACTACAGTTGCGTGCTTCATATTTGATGACATCATAACTAGGTTTGGATGCCCGAACACCCTGATGAGTGATCAAGGTATGCATTTTATTAATAAGACTATTGAATCCCTGACTCAAGAATTTGAATTTCATCACCAGAAGAGAACCCCTTACCACCCGTAGGCAAACGGTACAGTCGAAGCCTTCAACAAAATATTGGAGACAACACTGAAAAAGATTTGTAGTGTGAATAGGGATGACTGGGATTTGAGATTACCAACAATGCTATGGGCCTATATAACTACTTGAAGGAATATAATAATGCAGACTCCCTTTAATTTGGTGTATGGCCTAGAAGCAGTTGTCCCTATGGAATATTTGGTTCCTAGTCTTAGAATTGCAACATTCAAAGATATGGATGACACTGGCATTGTTCAAGAGAGTCTTGCGTAGTTGGTAGAACTAGAAAAATATCAATTTATTGCAAGATTCCATCAGCAGGTATAGAAGGAACAAGAAAAGGCCTATCATGATAGGCACATCAAGAAGAAATCCTTTAAGAAAGGAGATCTAGTATTGGTATACGTCAACAAGTTCATGAAGCATACAGGGAAGTTCAAGACACATTGGCTTGGGCCATATGAGGTTTCTTATGTTACAGAAGGAGGAGCTGCATAGTTGAAAACTTTGAATGGAAAATGGAAGGAATGTTTGGTGAATGGGAGCTGGTTAAAATTGTACTATGAAAACCAACTGCCTCGCAACTCTTTGTAGAAGCATGAGAAAAAGGGTCTAGGTACTAGGTGCAGTTGAAACTAGGTACCAGACATAGAAAAGACAGTCTGCACAAGGAAAGAAGACTGGGAAAGAGCATAAAACACAGGCTACCCCGTACAATCTAGAGTTGAAATAAATCAAAGGTTCAAACCTGAAGTGCCTCGGGTTGAGTCACATGTGAGTGTTGGGGGCCTATTGGTCCTTGGTTATGGAAAGTTGTGAAGGTTAAGGAAAGAATCATGAAGTGTGATCTGCATGAAAGACAAGTTGACTGAGATTGGGTCGAAGTGACCAAAAGAGCAGAAAAGATAGAGCGAAGTAAGAGAAAGGAAGTCGTTGGATAGGGAGATAGAGGAAGACAGATAAACAAGAAATATGGATTGTGGATGACTCAGCAAGTGGAAAAATCCACCAATGGATGCCTTGGAGCACCTCGCAAGCAAGAAGGAAAGGAAAGCTGGCGAAGCCTTGAAAACACAGGTCAAGTTTACCTAGGTTTTTAAACACCTAGGGTTTTGGTATTTAGGGCTTTACACACCTAGGTTTTATCCTAAGGTTGTCTGAGACTCATTATATTATATAAATAAAGGTAAAGAGAACCTGGGATGGGTTAGAGAGATAGAGAGAGATTATGTATGATGAGTGATTGTTGATATTACTGAGAGAGAAGTCTATGTTGTAAGATCTTCATCTTTGTGCGAAGATCAACCCTGTAGCTGGGTGTGCAGGGAAGGGAGAGAGGAGAAGAGAGAGAAAGAGAGATATCTACAAGCTAAGAGTGCAGATAGAACTGTATGATTTCATATAATATATTATAAAGCACAGTTATGTGGACATAGCCCTAGGGAGAGGGTGAACCACGTACATCATGTTGTTGTGTGTGATTGATGTTGTTTTCTTCTGATCTATGATATACTGTTAATGCAATATTGTGTTAGATCTGAGATATAGTTTGCGCAGTAGGATTAAGAAATATAAAGAATCACTAGATCTGTGTGAGAGTGTTTCCCTCGATTCACTTTTCATTTTCTCTGGTTGTAGACACCTGTGTCATGAAACCCCCTATAGCTACTTCGGGTGAGACTGAATATGCTCTGTAGGTGTTTCCGAAAGGGCCAGTAGTTAGGGCTTGTTGGTTCCCTGTTAGAACTAAAACCTGGGTCTTCCCCTATGCCAACAAAACACATTATGTACAGTCATGGATGCAGGCAATGCAAACATATATGCAACTGGTCCAATCCTTTCTAGGATTTCAAATGGCCCAAAATATCTTACTACTAAATTGGAATAGTTTCCCAGCTTGAGGGAACTTTGGTTGGATTTCACTTTCAAGAAAACATGATCACCAACTTTAAACTCCCTATGGGTTCTTTCTTTATCTGCATAACTTTTCTTCATGTCTTGGGAAACCTTCAAGTTCTTCTTAATATTCATCATTTGCTCTTCCATTTCCTTGAGAAAATTTGGCCCAATTATTTCTCTATTAGCTAGGTTTTCCCAGCTTATTGGTGTGTTGCACTTTCTTCCATAAAATGATTCAAATGGGCTCATCTTCAGTGATGATTGATACCCATTGTTTTAGGAAAATTCTACCAAGTGTGGATAATCTTCCCATTTAGATGTTTTTCCATCACATAACTCCTTAACATGTCCTCTATCACTTGGTTCACCCTTTCTATTTTTCCATCAGACTCAGGATGTGCTGAAGTTCAGATTCATTCTAAACCCTTTGAATAACCCTTTCCAGAAGTTTGAGGTGAATTTTGGGTCTCTGTCAGACACAATTTTCTTGGGAATACCATGCAATCACGCTACTTCCTTCATATAGATATCAACAACATTAGCTTCCATGTGAGTAGTTTTCAATGGAATAAAATGGGCAACTTTCCTAAGCTTACCCACCACCACCATGATGGAATCATGCTTCTTGCCGGTTCTGGGAAATCCTGTGATGAAATTCTTTGTCACCACTTCCCACTTCCACTCAAGAATGGGTAATGGCTGTAGAAACCCTATTGGGTGCCTATGTTTATCTTTGACCTTCTGACACTTCATACATATGGCAATGTATTCTGCAATTTCCTTCTTCATACCTAGCCAAAAGTAGTGGCTCTTGACTCCTGCCACTATTTTTTGATATCCAGGGTGCCCAACATAAGGAACATTATGCATTTCTTTCAAGATCATAATTCTCAATTCGAGGAAATTAGGTACATAAATTCTATTTTTGTACAGGAGTGTTCCATCAGCTTCCAATTTATAATTTTCCACTTTTTGTAGCATCTTACCTTGTTGTAGCTTTGCTACCAATTGCATGTACTAAAAATATGCATTTGCAACTTCTGAAATTATGCCTTTAATATCAATTTGATACATGCTAATTGTCATAGCATGTAGTTCATGCACTCTTCTGCTGAGTGCATCATCCACTTTGTTATCCTTTCCTTTGATATGCTTGATATCAAAGTCATACTCACAAATGAATTCCAACCATCTACTCTTCCTAGCATTCAAGGTTGGATGATCAAACATATACTTTGGACTGTTATGGTCTATCCTCAATTAAAACCTCTTTCCCATGAGGTAGTGCCTCCATTTCTTCAAGGCGTTCACTATCGATGCCAACTTCAAATCATGAGTTGCATAGTTCTTTTCATGATCCTTCAAATTTATGGATTCATAACATACCACAAACCCATTATGAATGAGGAATCCTTCCATTTCTTCTTTGCATGCGTCTGTACACACTCAAAATCTTCATTTGGATCTACAATCCTCAGGATTGGTGCACTGTTTAACAGTTGCTTCAATTGTTGGAAGCTTCTCTCACATTCTTTTGTCCATTGAAATTTATTCTCCTTCCTTTACAAGGAAGTGATGGGGTGAGCTATCCTTGAGAACCTTGTAATGAACGTTCTCTAATATCCATATAGAACCATAAAGGATCTGAATTATTTCACGTTCTTTGATGCTAACCTATCTCTGATGGCTTCTATCTTCTCAGGATCCACTACTATCCCATATTTTGAAATGATATGTCCCAAATAATGGATCTGCTTTTGATAGAATGAGAACCCTCTCAATTTGGCATATAGTTTGTGCACCCTTAGCACCTGCAACACCATCCTTATATCATGTTCATGCTCTTCCTATGATTTGGAATATACAAGGATGTCATCCAAAAAGACAATGACAAACTTGTCCAAATATTCCCTGAAAACACCATTCATTAAGCACATGAAAACAACGGCTGCATTTGATAACCCAAATGGCACCATTGTAAATTCATAATGAGCATACCTTGTTCTGAAGTCAGTATGGATGATGTAGTCATCCTTTTTCCTTACCTGGTGGAACCTTGAATTGAGATCTATTTTTCAAAATATCTTGGCATCCTTCAATTGATCAAAGAGATCATCGATCCTTGGCAAAGGATACTTGTTCTTCATAGTAACTTTGTTAAACTATCTTAAATCGATGCACAATCTCAATGTCCCATCTTTCTTCTTCACGAACAAGACTGGGGCACCCCAAGGTGACACACTTGGGCATATATACCCCTTATTCAAAAGTTATTCAAGCTACAATTGTAGTTCTTTCAGCTCTGGTGTACTCATTCTGTAAGGAGTTTTTGATACTGGAGTTTCTCCAACCATCAGGTTTATAGAGAAATCAATATCTCTCTTCGGAGGTATTCTAGGTACCTCCTAGAATACATCTTCAAAATATTTTAATACTGCATGGTCTTTAATATTTTTCACCTTATCCTTTGGTGCTTCTTCCATATCAGCTACAAATATTTGGCAACCCTTCCTTTAACACTGCTTCAACTACATTGTTGATATTTCTCTGACAGTAACTTCCCTTGGGATTCCCTGCACTTTCCTTGGGTTTCCTTCCTCAGCCAGGAAAGTAAATTCCTTGTTATGACAGTCTAATATGGCATGGTTTTGGTCCAACCAATCCATCCCAATTAGACAGTCATAGGAACCTAAAGGTAATATGTTCAATTTGTCCCTTGTGCTCAGTCCATTCATGTCCACTGGACAAGATTTAACCAACTCAACAACCTTTCTCTTGGCTCATGTATCCAACAACACTAACTAAGATTTTCCATGCTTGCTTCTTGGAAAATGAAAAATTTCCACGATTATCAGATCTATATAACTATGATTGTCTCCTGAATCAATTAAAATAGTAATTTTTTGGTTGTTTATCATACCTTCCACTTCAATCATATGTGACTAATATTTTTCTTGCTTGTTGTCTAGGGCTGTGTAGATCCTTGGTACACTTCTACCCATGTCCTACATTGTTTCTTCCTGTTGAACATTGTGGACAACTCTCACTCTGTCATTTCTGTGGGGGAAATCTTTGTACCTATGATTTCCTTTACAAGCCCAACATTCCATAGGTGGTTGTCTTGGAATTTTCCCACCTACTTCAGCCTTCGTGGGCTCTCTAAAACCTGGTTGTCCTTTAGGGATATTCTTGAAAAATGGTGGTATGTTTCCCTTTTTCCTCTACTCCCTCTTAAACTTCTTCTTTCGTTCCCAAGATTTTTGGAAAGTGGGATTTTATTTTTGCTAATCATATAAGCATTTTTCTCTCCTTGTAGTTTCTTCCATAGTTTTAGAGTCATCATACTAGATCTTGTCACTGATGGAAGATGGAAGCCCACTCAAATACCTTTGAATATTAATTGTATCTTCCTTGATTAAAGGGACATATTTCAACAACTCCAAGAATATTCTTTCATGCTCATCAGTGGACATACTTCCCATCTTGAGTTCGAAGAACTCTTTGATTTTCTTGTCATAATACCTCTTAGTTAAGTACTTCTTTTCAAAATGTCTCTTGAATTCCCTCTATGTAAAATTCTTCTATCTGACGTGTTGTACTTGCACAAGTTGATCCCACCATATGGATTCCTTTCCTTTAAGTTGGTAAATGGAAATTCTTCCCTCTACATGAGAAGAATATTTCTACAGTTGGAAATATTTCCTCATGCCCAACAACCATGTCTCAACATATTCATCTTTCTTGTGTTCTCCATCAAAAGTAGGAGGCTTGATTTTATTCATTTCACCCTTCAATTCATCCACTTCCGATTTCCTATGATTTCTGGTAGGAGATGGACTTGAAATGTTGTGTTCTCTCTTATTAGAATGTTTCAGGGAGTGACAATGATGCCTGTTAACGCTACTTGATCTTCCTTCCTTCTCAGGGGTCCCACAACTCCTTGTTTTGATTGAGCCACTCTCCTTATCCAACTTCTTTTCGATTCTTTCCAGGCTCTGCATCAGCTTTATGTTGAATTGTCCATGTTTCTCCCTGGATTTTATGAGCTTTTTGTTATCTTCTCTGTGAGTCTGAACATCTTTCTGCAAAATTTCAATGATTTTCATCATGTTTCCTTATTTATCAATCTCTTCTCCATTCCCATTGGAGTTCGATCCTTCAAATTCCAAATGGACATCCATTCCTTTATATTCATTCTCTGAACTAAAATCATTATGTGCCTCCTCCATTTCGGTGCACCGTGGAACAATTTGGTTTGGTTCTGACAATCGTTAACTCTGCAAACACAATGTGCATTCAACCAAAAAATTTCAGGCCACCAGTCTTTATCAAATTCCATAGTATTGATAAACCAATATGATTCAAAGAAAAGTTTCATATTTCATTTTGTGATTCCCGATCAATCAAAAATCCTCGCAGATCTTTAATTTATGATATTTTCTCTGTTTTGCAATAATTTTCGGGCACTAGCCCCTTTCTCTTAGCCACCAACCCATGTGACCACAAGCTATGGCTAAGCGCTAGGTCGATAGGTTATTATTTTGGATTTCAAACCTCTAGCTTTAAAAGTTTTCAAAGAAAATCACAACATATCTCTTGGAGCTCTGGATTGACGAACTTGTGAAGTAGGGTGGATCAACACTCCATGACTACCCAACATCCCATGGATGGCACTCACTATGGAACCTTAGGCATATGAGCTCCGAGAATTCAGTGCTTCATATATTCAGGACTTCGTAGGATTTCACATCCGCACATCCCTAACACCCCAAACTATTAATCTCCAAACACTTCCATGTCACCTTTCATGATATCATTACGTCTCGTCACCCTTACATTATGAAACTTTTGAAAGTTATTCCTTTATTTCCCTTATAAACCATTCTTCTGGAGTGTCAAGTCTCTGAACTTCAGAAGTGGTGCCACACATCCACTGGACCCATGGTTTCCATACTTGAACTAAGATATTGAATAGTCACATAACTTAACCCTTTCAAATTACAGGGGCATGCATCCACATTTTGGAGTAACCCGCCTTTCATCCAACAATTCTTCTGACGCTGACACGTAACCCCCTAGTAAAGCTATGGTTTGGATTGTGGGACCACCCTGGAAAATTAACTCCTGTGCAATTTGGGTCCTCCCAATGCCTCTTGGCTGTCGATATTGATATAACGTGATCAACGCTAGTGTGGGCCCACCAACCTTTAACTATGTTATGCAACCTCAGGTCCCACATAGTAAAGTTGTCAACATTCCAGGTAGGGCATGTGACAGGTATAGGAGAGGTCCACTTCACCTCCAGGTGACATCATCATGACTCACTACTTTGGCTCTTTGGGGCTTCGGAGCTTCAGGATTTGGGAGTTCTTGCCTCAACACACACTAATTCTCCTGAACGTCGAAATCCCAAACAAGCCAATCTGTCGACATGCATGTCTTCCACCAATCGATGACTATAAATTACTTCGGATCTTTGGGATTCGAGAGTTTCAACCTCTCAACACTCGTTTCTCCCGAAGTGATTTCACCCAAAGTCCACGGATTTTCGTCACGTATCCTCTTTGTCAGATTGACGACACATACAGATTTCGTTACTCTGTGGGTTTCCAAAGGAACTCAAGACTAACCTCCTCACAAATTTTCCAAATCTGACGGTCTGGGGTGAATTTGTTTCCTCCTGAAGAAATCCTAGTCGTTAACTCGTTAAACCTTGAGAGATTCTCCCCCTTTGAATATTTCTTCCCGCTATCTCTCCTGAGATTCATTTCTCGAACCCATTTCTCCTTAGAGGGTTGCTTCGACACTATTGGGATAGGGGAAGACCCTAGGTTCAACACATCAACAACGCACCAAAAAAACCCTAACTACTGGCCCTTTTGCTAAAACCTACGAAGCATATGAAGTATCACCCGCGTTAGAGGTAGGGGTGGTTGCAGGACTCCAGTGTCTGCAACCTTAGTTGGGACATAGATCTATGATTACAATACTCTAACAAAGCACTTAGCAGTTGTAATTAATTTTTTCTACAATGCAGTATTCAACAAGATTCAACACATTTAAGCACTTAGCATAAAGAAACATATCAGATCTGGCATTTGTTCGCATTACTGAGAACTAAGCTATTATATCAAATGCTTCTAACATTCATAAAGATAACAACACTAAGAATAAATCACATCAAAGGCACAAAGAAATAATCAAAATGCACAAAAAAACAATAACACATGATATATGTCATTCACCCCCAGCCTGGGGCTATGCCCACCAACTCTTTGTCTTCTTTATTATCTTCTTTCAATCATCTACATGCACAAAGCCATAAGGTCCTAATCCGTATAGGACAGGAGATCTATATGCACCTCGCCAGATACTCCTTCCCTGAGCTAGGTTACAACACAAATCCTTTACACAATCTCTTACAGTCACTTGAACATAGCCTTGCAAGTTTAACACAGTATGCACAAAGCATGTACAACTATCACTTGCACTTAGCACATCATCACATAGATTCCTATATTGTCTCCTCTAACATCGCCTAGACATCTATTTATACATTGAAAAATGGGCCTAAACATGGGTAAACCCATGGGCTGACATCCCCATACTCGTTACATAAGCCCGAAACCCAAAAATCCCTAAAAAGTGGCTGAGATCATGGATCTTTACTTTGACTTGTGCTCCGCCTTCGATAGCCTATCGAAGTCCCAAAATAGGTCAAACTTTACCAAGGATCTCCAAGACTTTATCAAGGGCCAACAAGCCCCCAACACTCACTTGTGACTCATCCTGAGTCACTCTCATCTGGGTAGCTCTGCTTCAAAAGCCTCGAGCCTGGCTTGAGCTTCTTTGACCTACTGCTTCGCCAGGGCCTCCTGCTCGGTGAACTCCTAAAGAAATGCCTTGTTCATAGGTCCCACTAAGCATTGTTCGACTAAAGTGAATACTTGTTCCAGCTCTACTCCTCGTACTTAAATATCCTCAAACAATTGGCAAGCTACATCCTGGACTGGCTAGAGCCTCTAAGTCAATTCCATGACTTCGCTTTGTATGGTATGGACTTTTTGTTGAGAAGTGTGTTGTTCTTGAGATATTTTCATTCTTTCAACCGCTGACATGAGCTTCAATTGTGCATGTACATTTTCTTCTTGCTTCTTTTCTTCCTAGAGTTTTGACTCCAGTGTCTTCAATTCAGGGTCCTCAATAAGTCGCTCATAACTCTGTGCACTTCTATGGATAAGATGTTGGCATTCCAAAGATAATGCTCTGATCCTGTCAACTGTGCTCTGGGCAGTGGATTCTCTTTGGTCTCGCATGTCCTGTGTAGTACTTGGTACTGTTTGTAGCACTATATATACTATTCTCTGTTGAGGCTGTTGGATGGCTTCAACATGTTGTGCTACTTGATGCTCCACTGGGTCTTCCTCCTTTTTCTCTAAGCCCATCACAGAGCGAAGTGCTCTACTGACTACTTATTTTAATCCAACCTGCTCCACGAGCAACTATTCTTTCTCTTGTTATATCTTCACCTTTTCTTCTTCAAACTTTGCTTGGAGGGAAGCCTTCTCCTATTGTGCAACCCTGCATTGCTCTATTACTTCCTCTTGTGATTTATTCAGGGCCATTGTGGCCTATTCTGTTTCTTCGAGTGCGCGAGGAAGGAAGGCTTCAGTCACATCGGCTAGTCTATGGAGTTGGGTAGGGCTCATCTCCCAACTTTTTTTCTTTTGATGGAGGGGGCGTTGTGAACACTACGCAACTGGAGTGAAGGGCCTGTTGTACCCCTCACATTTCTACCTCAATTTTCTTATCTATGTGGATATTGGTGGCCACCCACCTTTTCCAAATGGCTCAAAACAGTTTTCTGGCCATTTTGGCAATTTACTATTTTTAGCAGGTTTTAACTTTTGGGGCCATTTTGAGGGTCCAAATGAAGGTTTTTCGATATCAAGGTTCTGAATGATATCTAAATGCATTATTGAGCACCCAAAATTAATCTCCTCGATAATACCTTTCCAACAAGCTATCACACACCTAAAACGGAGATCGTATGCAAAAGTTACGACCCCGGGAAGTTGATGTACTCACTTACCCAAACGGGGCCCACATGACTTTTGGCGCTTCATCTCCTAGGGTTAGTTTTTTCGATGTCTAGGACTTTTGGCATCCCCATTTATTGTAAAAGGGCCTTCAAAGCCTCATTGTAATCATCTTCTTGTGAATGCGAGTATCCGTCACATCTCTTCTCAGAGATAAGCTGCCACCATTCTAGCGAGTCTTTCACTCTTTATTTTTTACAGTCTCTGTACATTTCTATGATTTATATAAATCGTGTATTACTGTATATCTGTGTTTATGGTTGCATATATGATACATTTCTGTTATATTATTGAATATCTGCAATATCTTTGTGCATTTCTTTATTATATCTCCACTCTCATTTCGTGCCAAAAATAATCCGGATCATTTTCTCATACATGGTCTCTTTCTTATCTTTATTTCATACCAGGGCATGGTCTGCAGCCTTCCCTGGGTAGAAGTCTTAGGGGTCTTATCCCTGAATGCTCAGTCTAGTGATCCGATGGATGGATCAATTGTGATCTGTCTATATAGCCATAAATAATCACCATGGAAGCTCGAAAGAAGGATATTAACGCATGCATTAAGCTCTTGGTGCCTTCCAAAATGGGGCATTTTCATTATGTTCAGGATGGTGGACTATACGAGGTCCATAGTCCATGGTTGGGGGATTATCCTTGATTTATTCCTCTTCATCCTAGTCAAATACCTTTGAGGAGTGAGCATGCTGAAGTTTTTGCGATCTCCTAGGTTAAATTCATTGATCTTTAGTGTCACGATCTTATCCGGCTAAGGCTTTCCTATTCGTATCCCCTTTGGGAGGTACACAGTGACCAAGGTGTATTCGAAGTCCCTGGGGACACTGTCATGATTCACTGCACCGAACAGAGGTGGGATGTATTCAGGCAGGATGGAATGGATTAACTTCAAATTTTCAAGTCATCTTGATGCTTGGTTCTTTTCTCATATGCAACTCGGGATGGTACGGATCCATGAGCAGTCAAAGAGGAGGCTTGCACTCCTCGTGTCGATGAAGCTTGAACTCCTATTGACATCACTCTCTCTACCATTATATCAATTAAAATTTTCTCTACTAACTTTTCCACAATTTTGAGCTCGTCCGATATGCACGCTCGAGAATGGATATCTCGGGATGATGAACAATTTCTCAATGCAATAGAATGGATGGCAAGGTCTCAATAAGAACAAAACAGTAACAATGAGTTCTCTTGTTGGATTTGATAAAATTCATGAACGTGTGCTTGGCACAATAGTCGATGGGATAAGTAGACATTGATGTAATGGATCCTTCGAACGAAAAAGAACCCTTCATCAATGCAACTATGTCTATTACAACGTGGTCCCAATGGTCCAATGGCGAGCTTTTTTATCATAACTATTGTTCTAACCATTCAAGAACGTCAATCTAATGGTTATAATGCCTCCAATGGTCATATCGCTCCGCCATGGTGAAGTTCCAATATGAGTTTCTATGATATTCCAGTGAAGTTCAAATTCTGGAGACCTTCCTTCTGCGAAGTCTTCTCCGGAACTTCCTATAATTTCTCCAATTTTTCCTTCTTCTTGCTGAGCTTTCTAGCTTTCTTCCCTATGATCTATGTTACTGGGTTCCTCTTCCCATTCTGATTCTTATCTCCTCTTGGCATAGTAACTTTTCATTGTTGATGGTCTTTCATAGGGTTAAAGGACAATACTTCTCCTCTGTCCGGGGTAGGCGCTCTACTCTCTTGTACAAACAGGTGTTTTAGGTCTGCTTGTGTTCTTTCAACTTCGACAGCTAGATTTCTGGTCCTTAATAGCTTCGAATGGTTTTCTTGTTCTTCCAGTAACTGTGCTATTCACTTAGTCATGAAGTCTCTTAGTTATTTCTTTTTCTGTTCTAGAGCTTCCTCTTCTTGTTTTCTTCGGATCTGATCTTTCTCAATCCAGGTTTTTCCTAGCAACATAGAAAATGGAACATTGTTCTCAATAAATTTAACAACCTCAAATTCTTCTTCTGTCGAAGTGCCATGAGAACTCATAGATGTTTGGGTAATCTTTCCACATAGGGTTATCAAATTTCGTCCAAATAATCCTATTCCTCCCAATGAAGGAATCATAGCAGTCTTTCCTAAAATTTCCCAAGTACTTTCTATCATGACATTCACCTGTGTTTCCTCGTCTAGAACAAAGTCTATGTCGAAGTCTCCTATTCTTGTTTCGATGCACTCTTTCTCTTTTACGATCTCTGATAGATTCATGTCTCCATGATAATTCATGGTTTCTTTTATTTCTGACAATACAATCTCTGATCCTTTCTGGGGTTCTTCCATAGTCTTAATTTCTGAGTCTTTCTCATGTTTATCTTGTTCCATATTCATTCTTTCAAGTTTAGCAATCATTTTAGGGAAATCTATAACTTCATGGTCTATAGCTTTACAACAGATAAAACTAGGTCATCTATTGGGGAAATCCTTAGCAAGATGGCCTAGGCTTCTACAACTATAACAAAGGGTTAATCTTTTCTTTCTCTTACATGATCACCAACCTTTCTTGTATTGCGCACTAAGATCATACTAGCTAACCCGTAGAAAATTCTTCCTAGGATTCTGCATCCATTTTTTAGTCCAAATATTCTTTCTATGCATCGGAATAACATCTCTTTCATTATTTCTATCAAATCTACTCATATCAAATCTTCTTTCTTGTAATTGTGCCCTAGTTTTCAGACTAGGACAAAAATTATCAAACATACTTAGATCCATACTTTTGAAAAACAAAATTCCACTTATCTTACCTTTATCAAAGAAAAAAATATTTCAGATATTACATCTTTATTAAAAACATTTCATTGATATTACCTCTATTAGAGCACAAAGGTTTCAAATCTTACCTCTTTTCTTCAGATCTGCCTCCACAGAACTTCGTAAATCAAGTAGAACACTATGCACTAAAGAAACAAATCTATGCACACGGATTTATTTATTTTCCTAAGTTCCTAGTGATCACATTTTCCGGTCCCAGCAACAAAACCATTTGTTGGCACAGGGGCAGACCCAGGGTTCAATGCATCAACATCACACCAAAAAAACCCTAACTACCGACCCTTTCGACGACACCTGCAAAGCATATGAAGTCTCACCCGAGGTAGAGGCAAGGGTCGTTGTAGGAATCCAGTGTCTACAACCTTAGATGGGGCACATATCTGTGATTACAATACTCTAAAAAATCACTTAGCAGTTGTCATTCTTTTTTTCTACAACGCAGATAAACCCTAATTACAACGCAACATAGTATTCAACAAGATTCAACACATTTAAGCACTTAACATAAAGATACAGATCAGATATGGCATTTGTTTTCATTACTGAGAAATAAGATATTATATCATATGCTTCTAACATTCATAAAGATAACAACACTAAGAATAAATCACATCAAAGGCATAAAGAAATAATCAAAATGCACAAAACAACCATAACACAAGACATACATGGTTCACCCCTAGCCTGGCGCTACGCCCACCAACTCTTTGTTTTCTTTATTATCTTCTATCAATCATCTACATGCATAGAGCCATAAGGTCCTACTCTGCATAGGACAGGAGATCTACATGCACCTCACCAGATCCTCCTTCCCCAAGCTAGGCTACAGTGCAAAGCCTTTACACAATCTCTTATAGTCACTTGCACATAGCCTTGCAAGTTTCACACAGTATGCACAGTTTCACATAGTATGCATGTACACCTATCACTTTCACTTAGCACATCATCACACAGATGCCTATATTGTCTCCTCTTACATCGCCTAGACAACTATTTATACATTTCAAAATGGGCCTAAACATGGGTAAACCCATGGGTCGACATCCCCATCCCCGTTACATAAGCCCAAAACCCAAAAATCCCTAAAAAGGGGCCGAGATCCCAGATCTCTACTTCGACTTGCACTCCACCTTCGACAACTTGTGAAAGTCCAAAAATAGGTCAAAATTTACCAAGGATCTCCAAGACATGGTCAAGGGCCAATAGACACTTAGTCGACTTTCAGATTTGTGCACTCCCTTGCAACATATATTCGTGTCCCTTCATGAAAAAACTCAAGCTATTTCTCCCAATGTTTTTGAGTCAGAGACTCTGTCGACGCACTGCTTGCACCCATGGATTCTCTGAACCTCAAAATTTGTCCCTTTAGACAAAAATTCACTTTGAAATCTTTGTCTCGTTAACCACTAACATGGCCCATCCAGGCTCAATGTCGAAACCATGGCTCTGATACCAATTTGTAACATCGTTGGCTACCAACCTATGCCAGGTAATGCTACCTAAAAACATTTAACCTTTCCTTTCCTGCTCTGATACCATTTTTGTGACAATCCCAATGTTAAATAGCAGGCCAGACCATGCCACCAAGTAACTTTCCATAAATAACCACATATAAAACTTAACCGGAGTATAGAGATAAAATCTGGTATTCACACTTATGAATATATATCTATCTAATGCAAATAAATAGTCGTCAATACTCTACTCATACACATGTTCATGTATAAGAAATATTTAACACATACATGCATCCTATATATATATACATGCATTACTTATTAATTATAATGAAAACACAAATACACAACATACAATGAACAAATAATTGGTACTTATCTTTTAATAGATGACCACTAACTGCGTGAAGACATTCCATGAACGTCCCATCCATAGACCACATTGTTCATCATGCTCAGCAGTGGGTCGCCCCTGAGCTAGGAATAAACTCCATCGGGCAAGGGAATTCCTAGGCTTGGCAAGGACAACAAGGAATTTGCAAAAAATAACAAGAAGGTGATGCAGGAGCATCTCTCCACGTCAGCTAGCCAGCCAGCCAGCCACGTCGAGTGTGTGCATTCAAAACTGAAGAGAGAGGCGCAGTCCTCATTTAAATCTGAATTGAATGTAATTGAATGTTTAAGTTGTTGAGCTGGGAAGTTGTACCTTTGTGCAGGCATTAGGTAGATCGGCCGTTAATGTTTGTATGGCTGAGATCTAGATCTAGATGCTGGACTAGACAACCCATTTAATGCAATTGAATAGGGTAGGTAGATTGGAGGGAAGCGCTCGAAGAGCCCCCTCAGGTAAAAGAGATTTCATATCTCATTTTGTAGTGGTGGTAGAGGTATAGAGTGGAGTTGAGTTGAGTTGAAGAGAATTTGCATGTAGAGAGAAGAGGAGAGAAGAGTCAAGACCTTGTTACAGGCCGTGCTTAGGAACACCTTGTAAATATAGGCATTTTCCATATTTAATACAAAGAACAGTTTTTCTTGCATTATTCTATGTTGAATGGATGTCTGTGAGTGTTATTTATATGCTGTGAATGTATGCTAGGAATTTGCAAGTTTTTTTGATTTCAGGTGAAGGTCTTTAAGGCTTCATACCAGGAGGGTGTGACAAAACACTGTGGGTTCTGACAGCCATGCACAGAGGTGCATTTCTGAATTTTACGGGTTTAGACAAGGATGTGTTGTGGCACAAAGAACTGGAATCAACAACTTGTTGAAGACCTCAAGGTTACTAAACACCTTGGAGGCAAGGCTGTGGGAGAAAACACAGTTGCAGACATAATCTTTGAGGAGTTCTGTGAAGCTCTGCCAAGTGGTCATTGAGCATATGCATCATGGTGTATTGAAAAGAACTCGGCTATGAGTTCTTAGGAAGTCATAATCACTGAGGATTATCGACACTCTTCCAGGAGGGCATTGAGCACAGGCACAGAGAATTGAGAAGAACTCTGCTGTGAGTTCAAGGAGAACCAGAATCACTGAGGATTCTGAGAGCTCTGCCAGGTGGGCATTGAGTAGGTGCATAGTTGCACAGAAGGAGATAGGACTGCTGAAAGTTCTGGAGGAAGATACTCTACTAGGTGGGCATTTGAGTCAGTGTGCAGACAGGCACAAGAGAAGAGAACTCCTTTGAGTTCTGTGATTTGAAGGAAGAATCCACTGAGGGATCTTCACAGGGTTATTGAAAACCTTGCAGACTCAGCAAGAGGTTTCTTGAGTAGAAGGACAGCTAGGAGGGCATTACATTCTCCATCTGAGGGAGAAGGGGAAAGAAGGATAAAATCCCTTAGGGGTCTGAGAGTTTGAGAAGCTCAGGAGAGACAAAACTGTGTGTGCGTGAAGACTCTGTAGAGGCGCAGGAGTCAAAGAATCCTTCAAGGATTCGAAAGGAGCAAATCTCAGGAGGAACCACATCGAGGAGAACGCAGGCGAGAACTCAGGTATAGGATATCGCAGAGAAGAAAGACAAAGGTTGAGGCCTTTGAAAACTTGGAATTCTTCCAAGTCTGGGAAGAAGGAGTGCGCAAGCTTAGGAGAGCATAGCAGTCGTCGGATCGATGGAGAAGGAAAATCTGGACCGTTGGTTTCTACGTCCATGAAGGGAGCTCAGGAGGAGCATATAAGGAGAACGGATTTGAACCATCAGATCTTGAGAAAATACCCGACAACCGTGCAATCGGTTGGGAGCTGCACGAGATTTAGCTTCGTGAATAGCAGAGGAGAAACCCGAAGAGAGGCATGGCCATCGGGATATCAACACTTGGGAAATCAGATTTCTCGAGGTCGAGAAAGCCGGGACATTTCAAGTCCCGAAACAGCGGAAGAATAGCAGTTGTTGATTTGTGGGAGGACATGTGTCACGTGATCATCCATTTCGGAGATCCGAGCATTGGTATTCGCAGAGGTGAAAGTACTGAAACAGGCATTGGGATATCGGGACTTCATCCATCGGCATATCGGGAGTCTCAACGACAAGAGATCGGGAATTTCTATAGGAAAGGTCCCAGGAAGGATCTGGACCATCCGTTTGAGGAGACACATGGCGGAAATCAGAGACCTGTCGGTATATCGGCTACCAGGGTTTGGGGTTGACAAAGGATTTCTGTCATCGGAGCATTGAAACCTCTGAAATAATGAGATTGAATCAGATCCGTCCATCAGTTGGGGACACGTGCCGAAGATCTGGATCATCGGGGAAAGTCCCGATAGAAAGCCAAAATGGCGCATCGGAGTTTGGCATTTCATGAGTCCTGAAGATGAGGCGTTGGGGACCTCAGAAGTCGCAAAATCGTGAGAGGCGATTAGGACCGTCCATCTTGAAGGGATGCGTGGCAGTGAGCAAAGTCTTCAGAAAATATCCCGATAAGAGAGCCACATTGGGAGATCGCGCATCGGGATATCGGGAATCCCGTGGGCATAAGTTTTATGCATTTCGGCATTGCGATGTATGAAACCCCGACGGGAGGTAAGACTGCGGTCATGGGGATAACGGTCATGTGGACCAAGAGATTAGCCAGGGGGGATAACGCGTAAAAGGCGTGATGGTGAATTTAATCATCGGAGATCGGGAGATCACGGGGACAAAGGTTCGTGATATCAAGGATCGTGAAACCCTGAATCCTGACAAGGATATAAGGCTGCAGTCTTATGAGTGGTGGTCACATGGACCAGGGCATAGCCAGGAGGGACTAAGGCTAAAAGGAGCACATCGGCTAATTGGAGATCGGGGATTCAAGAGGACAAGAACTCTTGATGTTGGGGATCATGAAACCCCGAAACCCGAATTAGAATCGGGGAAAAGTCACAGGCACATGTAGAGGTCGTGACAGGGAAAAGAGAAGGACCTGTGGATCGAGTTTTCATCAGAGATTCCAATAAGGAATTGGAAGAGCCGCTTTGGCTCATGAGTGAATGAGAATGATCCTATGAGCAGGAGAGCGTGAGGTGGTGGTCGCATGGATTCTCGTCTCTCGTCCTGCATCAAGTGGTATCAAAGCTTGTTCTTGTCTGTATATTTTAGGCAGGAAGAGGCAGGAAGAGGTAAGGAGCACTCTGATACACATCAAGTGGTATCAGAACCTGAATCTTGTCTGTGTATTTCAGACGAGGGAGGCATAAGAGGTAAAAGAGCACTCTGATACACATCAAGTGGTATCAGAGCAGGGACTTCACTTGTATATTTCAGGTGAAGCGAGAAGGGAGAAGACAAAGCGCTGGAGACTCTGTGGTGATTGTTTGCAGGTAGGCAACAATCACGAAGGTAGTCAGCAGGACTGGAGGATGAAGCTGGAAACACTCTTAGTGCGGAGTGATAGTAGAAGGTTTGCTAGGAGAGCAGACAGAGACAACACCATGGTTACTGAAGACCATAGGCATGCTGGGAAGAAGAGCAAGGCAGAAAAGCTTGCAGAAATGGATAGAGAGCTCGCTGAACTAAGGGAAGACATAGAAAAGATCGAATTGAAGATGCGGTAGGATAAGAAGCCGAGATGGGTGTATGAGTGTCCCATGAGGAAGCCGAAAGAAAAATGGCCATTCAAAGAGTTGATGGTCAGGAGACAACATAGGTTGTTAAGAGGGTGGTTGAGGTATGCTGAAAACCTCAATGGACCAGAAGAGGAAATGGTTCAGGTATGTGAACCAGAAACAGGGAGAAATCTTAGTGAAATGGGATCGGATGAATATCTCAAGAACTGCCATGAGGGAAGAGAGGAAATTCCAGTTTGCTAGGTGGGCAAAGAGTTGATATCACTGAGGGATCTCAGAGACTGTCATGAGAATAGCCAAGGAATTTCACATTGCCAGCTAGGCAATGATATGAGGTCACTGCAGGATCTCACAGACTACCAGGAGGGCAGCGAAAGGTTTCCAGTTTTCCAGGTGGGAAAAGGAACAGAGATGGAATCAGTTGATTCCATGGACTACCAGGAGGGCAGTGGGAGCATCTCAAATCACCAGGTGGGTAGAGATGAGAATACGAGACTGTCTGAAAGTCTCATGGACTCGGAGGTGAGTTCAATTCAGCAAGGAGTGTTGATGAAGATGGGATCAGTTGATCTCATAATCTTCCAGAAGAGCAGCGGAAGCATCCCATATTGCTAGGTGGGCAAATATTGGCAAATGAGTTGGAATTAGCCAGAAGATCTGATAGAGCAGGTGAGCTCGGAAATAAGTTTGGATTAACATGTGCAGCTGACAAAGGAGGAGGAAGATCAGGATAATATTCTGATGATTGGGGGGATTGGAGTATTCCTACCACTTTCCCAGGAGGAGGCAGAAGTCTGTATTGCAGATACAGTAACAACAAAAGAATAGTTGGCTGAGACTGTCCAGAGAGAAGGATTGGAGCAGAATTTCGAAGCTACCCAAGCAGACGAAGAAGAAGATGAGCATTCTGAGGAGTGTCTCAATTCTTTCAGCCAGGAAGCTGAGGAAACTGTAGCATTGGATCTGACAGGAAGAGAAGCAGAAGGAGAAGATGAGCATTCTGAGGAATGGCTCAGTATTTTCAGCTAAGGGACTAAAAAGACCGCAACCTGGGAGTTTGCAGAAGAAGAAGAAGAAGAGTGAGACAACTTTTTCTTTGCTGATTTGTATGAACAGATTGAAGCCCTGGAAGAGAGGGTGAAAGTGCAGAGTGTGCACATCCAACAGGTGAAGTTGGAAGCTGATGAAGAAGGCATGGGAGATTTCATCGATCTACCCATGAGCAAAAAAAAATTTCAGCTGAGGAAACTGCAAAAATAAGACCAGCCATTGGAGCAGCTAGATGCAGCGATCGAGGAAATCATAATGCTGATGATTCAGTCAACAGAAACTACCAGCGAGGAGCAGCTGAGCAGAAAGGAAGAAGTAGCAGCAGCAGCAACGTAGAAGCAACAACATAATGGAGCGGATGAAAAACTCCAGAGGATGATTTGGGATCCAGGAGGATTCCCACAGCTGAGATCGGAAGCTCATGATCAGGAGCTCATGATTTTTGTAGCTGAGGAGTATGATGCAGGAGAATTTCTCCACGTCATCCATCCACGTCGAGCATGTGCATTCAAAGATAAAGAGAGAGGTGCAGTCCTCATTTAAATATGAATTGAATGTAATTAAATGTTTAAGTTGTTGAGCTGGGAAGCCGTGCCTTTGTGTAGGCATTAGGTAGATTGGCCTTTAATGTTTGTATGGCTGAGATCTAGATCCAGAAGCTGGACTAGAAAACCCATTCAATGCAATTGAATAGGGTAGGTAGATTGGAGGGAAGCGCTCGAAGAGCCCCCTCAGGTAAAAGAGATTTCATATCTCATTTTGTAGTGGTGGTAGAGGTATAGAGTGGAGTTGAGTTGAGTTGAAGAGAATCTGCATGTAGAGAGCAGAGGAGAGAAGAGTCGAGACCTTGTTACAGGTCGTGCTCAAGAACACCTTGTAAATACAGGCATTTTCCATATTTAATACAAAGAGCAGTTTTTCCTACATTATTCTGTGTTGAATGGATGTCTGTGAGTGTTCTTTATATGCTGTGAATGTGTGCTAGGAATTTGCAGGTTGTTTTTATTTCAGGTGAAGGTCTTTGAGGCTTCATACCAAGAGAGTGTGACAGAACACTGCGGGTTCTGATAGCCATGCACAGAGGTGCATTTATGAATTCTGTGGGTTCAGACAAGGACGTGTTGTGGCACAAAGAACTGGAATCAACAACTCGGTGAAGGCCTCAACGTTGTTGAACACCTTGGAGGCAAGGTTGTGGGAGAAAACACAGTTGCAGACAGAATCTCTAAGGAGTTCCGTGAAGCTCTGCCAAGTGGGCATTGAGCATACGCACAGTGGTGTATTGAAAAGAACTCGGCTGTGAGTTCTTAGGAAGTCAGAATCACTGAGGATTCTTGACACTCTACAAGGAGGGAACTGAGCACAGGCACAAAGCATTGAGAAGAAGTCTGTTGTGAGTTCAAGGAGAACCAGAATCACTGAGGATTCTGAGAGCTCTGCCAGGTGGGCATTGAGAAGGTGCATAGGTGCACAGAAAGAGACAGGACTGCTAAAAGTTCTGGAGGAAGATAATTTTCCAGGTGGGCATTTGAGTAAGTGTGTAGACATGCACAAGAGAAGAGAAATCCTTTGAGTTCTGTGATTTTAAGGAAGAATCCACCGAGGGATCTTCACAGGGTTGTTGAACAACCTGCAAACTCAGCAAGAGGTTGCTTGAGAAGAAGGACAGTCAGGAGGGCATTACATTCTCCATCTGGGGGAGAAGGGGAAAGAAGGATAAAATCCCTTAGGGGTCTGAGAATTTGAGAAGCTCAGGAGAGACAACACTGTGTGTGCGTGAAGACTCTGCAGAGGCATAGGAGTCAAAGAATCCTTCAAGGATTTGAAAGGAGAAAAGCTCAGAAGGAACCGCATCGAGAAGAATGCAGGTGAGAACTCAAGTATAGAAGCTCACAGAGAATAAAGACAAAGGTTTATACCTTTGAGAACTTGTATTTCTTCTAAGTTTGGCAAGAAGGAGTGCGCAAGCTCAGGATAACACAATAGCCGTCGGATCGGTGGAGAAGGAATATATGGATCGTTGGTTTCTACATCCAGGAAGGGAGCTCAGGAGGAGCACACAAGGAGAACGGATATGAACCATCAGATCTTGAGAAAATACCTGATATTCGTGCGATCGGTTGGGAGCTGCATGAGATTTATCTTTGTGAACAACAGAGGAGAAATCCCTAAGAGAAGCATGGCCATCGGGATATCGACACTCAGGAAATTGGAGTTCTCAAGGTTAAGAAAGTCGGGACATTTCAAGTCCTAAAACAATGAAAGAATAGCAGCCGTTGATTTGTGGGAGGACGCATGTCACGCGATCATCCATTTAGGAGATTTGGGCACTGGTATTCGCAGAGGTGAAAGTCCCAAAACAGGCATTGTGATATCGGGACTTCAGTCATTGGCATATCGGGAGTCTCGACGACAGGAGATCGGGAATTTCTATAGGAAAGGTCCCGGGAAGGATCTAGACCATCCATTTGAGGAGACACGTGGCAAAAATAGGAGACCCGTCAGTATATCGGCTACTGGGGTTTGGAGTTGACAGACGATTCATGTCATCATAGCATTGAAACCTCTGAAATAGCGATATTGGATCAGAGTCGTCCATCATTTGGGGACACATGGCGAAGATCTGAATCATCAGGGAAAGTCCCGATAGAAATCCAAAATGACGCATCGGAGTTCATCATTTCGTGAGTGCTAAAGACGAGGTGTTCGGTACCTCATAAGTCACGAAATCGTGAGAGGCGATCAGGACCATCCATCTTGAAGGGATGCGTGGCAGCGACCAAAGTCTTCGGGAAATATTATGATAGGAGAGCCACATCGGGAGATCATGCATCGGGATATCGGGAATCCTGTGGGCATAATTTTTATGCATTTCGACATTGCGATGTCTGAAACCTTGATGAGAGGTAAGATTGCGGTCACGGGGATAACGGTCATGTGAGCCAAGAGATTAGCTAGGGGGGATAAAGCGTAAAAAGCATGACAGTGAATTTAATCATCGGAGATCGGGAGATCGCGGGGATAGAGGTTCATGATATCAAGGATCGCGAAACCCCAAATCCTGACAAGGATATAAGGCTACGGTCTTATGAGGAGTGGTCACATGGACCAGGGCATAGCCACGAGGGGCTAAGGCCGAAAGGAGTGCATCGGCTAATCAGAGATCGGGGATTCAAGAGGACAGGAACTCTTGACATCGGGGATCACGAAACCCCAAAAACTGAATTAGAATCGGGGAAAAGTCACAGGCGCGTGTAGAGGCCGTGACAAGGAAAAGAGAAGGACCTGTGGATCGAGTTCTCATTAGAGATTCCAGCAGGGAATCGGAAGAGCCGCTTCGGCTCATGAATGAATGAGAATGATCCTGTGAGTAGGAGAGCACGAGGTGGTGGTCGCATGGATTCTCTTCTCTTGTCCTACTTCAGAAGGATATTTTATCCCAGGAGCCACTTACAACCACAACCCATAGACCCTCATTCCCCACACACCTACTCCAAAACAGGAGGGTAAACCTTCACTAATACAAGTCCATCAGGTACTACACCTCCCTTACCTTGGGCTTCAACAATAGGCTGGACTAGAAGTCTCAGAGTACTGTAGCTGGTACAAGACTCCCTTCCAGGAGAAATCACTTCCCAACAAACTCTCTAACCTGGGAGAGTTGCTCATAGTCCTGAAAACCTGCCTATTCAATTTATATCCTAAGCAACAAGCAACAACATTTAGTTACACATGGGTGATGGTAGCAACAAAAAATGGGTATGGACACTGGAAATGGAAACAACCAAATGCTAAGACACATCACGACTCAGGAAAATAAAATTGTGTTGGGCCTCACATGAGACACATGGGATAACTCAAGTACAAATGCAGGATTACAAAGGTGCATGTTATATACATAGGTGATGATAATGGAGAACCGGTTCAATGCATGAATCCCTGGTCAATCGGGAGGGTGACAGACCTCCCCAGAATCATAAGGGTCGTGAGGAAACTCAGAACTGGTCCAAACGCAAGGATGGGAACAATGCAGAGTTGGAAGTGGCTCCCCCAACGAGCTAGATTTCCCAGCTATAAACTACATGCACCTAGGTAGACACATGTATTCCCAAAGCCGCATGAGTTCCACTTAACACTCGTTTCCCTTTCTCCCAAGAACTTAGGACAACACGTCTTATGTCAACCATAGATTTTGGGAAATAATAATAAAATATTATTCCCTTAGAGGTAATCCCTCTAGATTATCCCTAGGCCTAGACACTTAGTCCCCTTCCCTTACCCTACATAGTGGAACTTAATCCCCCTTAACTCTTCTTTATGGTCGGTCTACACGCAGTAGTGTGATTTTGTTAATGATGCGAGTGTTTACATATACAAAATCAGGCTCATTGGCCTTAGCATCTAGCTCACCAAGCCTAATAAAGACATAAGCCTCTCAACTTATAACCACTCATCCACCAACCTATAAACATAATTACAATTCAACAGGGGCTCGACCTTGGGGTGTTACAATCCCTCCCTTTATTTTTTCATTGTTCTCAGTGCAACTTATTTACACCATAACAACAAGATTTCCAAAATATTCAAAAAGATGCAAGTACTCTTCCTGCATGGCATCTTCATGCTCCCATGTTGCTTCATTAGGATCGTACCAGGTCCACTGGAATTTTACAAGCCTTATGGTTCGATTCCAAAGCTTCTTGTTTTTTCAATCCAGTATACGCATCGGATGCACCTGCAAGACGCCTTCTTGCTCCACCTGAATCACATTCCAATCAATAACATGATTAGCATTAGGTATATATTTTTTAAGAAATGAAACATGAAACACATTATGTACAGTCATGGATGCAGCCAATGCAAGAATATATGCAACTGGTCCAATCCTTTCTAAGATTTCAAATGTCCCACAATATCTCACTGCCAATTTGGAACAATTTCCCAACTTCAGGGAACTTCTGTTGGCTTTCACTTTCAAGAAAATGTGATCACCAAATTTAAAATCCCTGTGGTTTCTCCCTTTGTCTGGATAAATTTTCTTCATGTCTTGGGCAACCTTCAAATTCCGCTTAATCTTCAACATTTTATCTTTCATTTCCTTGAGAAAATATGGCCCAATTATTTCCCTATCACCTAGGTTGTCCTATCTTATTGGTGTGTTTCACTTTCTTCCATGAATTTCTTCAAATGAACTCATCTTAAGTGATCCTTCATACCCATTGTTGTAGGAAAATTATACCAAGTGTAGATAATATTCCCATTTAGATGGTTTGTCCATCACATACATCCTTAACATGTCCTCTATCACTTGGTTCACTCTTTCTATTTTCTCATCAGACTCAGGATGATAGGTTGTGTTGAAGTTCAGATTCATTATGAACCCTTTGAATAACCCATTCCAGAAATTTGAGGTGAATTTTGGGTCTCTGTTAGACACAATTGTCTTGGGAATATCGTGCAATCGTGCTACTTCTTTCATATAGATATCAGTAACATTATTTTCCTTGTGAGTAGTTTTCAATGGAATAAAATGGGAAACTTTTGTAATGTTATCCACCACCACCATGATGGAATCATGTTTCTTTTTGGTTTTAGGAAATCTTGTGATGAAATCCATTGTCACCACTTCCCACTTCCACTCAGGAATGGGTAATGGTTGTAGAAACCCTGTTGGGTGCCTATGTTCATCTTCGACCTTCTGACACTCCATACATCTGGTGATGTATTCTGCAATTTCCTTCTTCATACTTGTCCAAAAGTAGTATCTCTTGACTGTTGCCACTGTTTTCTGATATCCAGGGTGCCCATCATAAAGCACATTATGCATTTCTTTGAATATCATAATTCTGAATTCCAGGAAATTAGGTACATAAATTCTATTTTTGTACAGGAGTGTTCCATGAGCTTCCAATTTATAATTTTCCACTTTCTATAGCATCTTACCTTGATATAGATTTTCTACCAATTCCATGTACTCTAAATATGAATTTGTAGCTTCCAAAATTCTGCCTTTAATATCAGTTTGATACATCCTAATGGTCGTAGCATGTAATTCATGCACTCTTCTGCTAAGTGCATCAACCACGTTGTTCTCCTTTCCTTTAATATGCTTGATATCAAATTCATAGTCACAAAGGAATTCAAACCATATAATATTCCTAGCATTCAAGTTTGGATGATCAAACAAATACTTCAGACCATTATGGTCTGTCCTCAACTCAAATATCCTTCCCATGAGGTAGTGCCTCCATTTCTTCAGGGTGTGCACTATGGCTGTCAACTCCAAATCATGAGTTCCATATTTATTTTCATGATCCTTCAGCTTTCTAGACTCATAACATACCACAAACACATTCTGACTGAGGAATCCTCCAATTCCTTCTTTGCATGAATCTTTACACACTACAAAATCTTCATTCGAATCTACAATCCTCAGGATTGACGCACTGGTTAACAATTGCTTCAATTGTTGGAAGCTTCTCTCACATTCTTCTATCGATTGAAATTTCTTCTCCTTCCTTTGCAAGGAAGTGATGGGGTGAGATATCCTTGAGAACACTGCAATGAACATTATGTAATATCCAGATATACCCATAAAGGATCTGAATTATATCACATTCTTTGGCGCTGACCAATCTCTGATGGATTCTATATTCTCAGGATCCATGACTATCCTATATTTTGAAATGATATGTCCCAAATAATGGATCCGATTTTGATAGAATGAGCACTTTCTCAATTTGGAATAAATTTGGTGCTCCCTTAGTACCTGCAACACCATCCTTAGATGATTTTCATTCTCTTCCTCCAACTTGGAATATACAAGGATTTCATCCATAAAGACAATGACAAACTTGTTCAAATATTCCCTGAAAACACCATTCATTAAGCACATGAAAACATCGGGTGCATTTGATAACCCAAATAGAACCAATGTGAATTCATAATGACTATACCTTTTTCTAAAGTCAGTATTGTTGATGTCTTCATCCTTTATCCTTATGTGGTGGTACCTTGAACTGAGATCTATTTTTGAAAATATCTTGGCATCCTTCAACTGATCAAAGAGATCATGGATCCTTGGAAAAGGATACTTGTTCTTAATAGTCACTTTTTTCAACTGTATTAAATCGATGCACAATCTCAACGTCCCATATTTCTTCTTCATGTACATGACCGGGGAACCCCAAGGTGACACACTTGGGCGTATATACCCCTTCTTCAAAAGTTCTTCAAGCTACAATTGCATTTATTTCAGCTCTGTTGTACTCATTCTGTAAGGAGTTTTTGACATTGGAGATGCTCCAGGCATCAGGTTTATAGAGAAATCAATATCTCTCTTTGGGGTTAGTTCGAGTACCTCCTAGAATACATCTTCAAAATATTTTAATACTACATGGTCTTTAATATTTGACACCTTATCCTTAGGCACTTCTTCCATATGAGCTGCAAATATTTGGCAACCCTTCCTTTAACACTTCTTCAGCTGCATTGCTGAAATTTCTCTGGGAGTAACTGCCCTTGGGATTCCCTGCACTTTCCTTGGGTTTCCTTCCTCATCCAGGAAAGTAAATTCCTTGTTATGAAATTTGAAGATGGCATGTTGTTGGTCCAACTAATCCAGCCCAATTAGACAGTCATATGAACCTAAAGGTAAGATGTTCAATTCATCCCTTGTGCTCAGTCCATTCATTTCCACTGGACAATACTTAACCAACTCAAAAACCTTTCTCTTGGCTCTTGTATCCAGCTACACTAACCAATATTTTCCATGCTTTCTTCTTGG
>ML799697.1:29500-75858 GCA_009831015.1 Picea engelmannii | reverse complement strand
GACACATGGTGCTCATGAATCATGTTCCTCTCCATTTGGAAGTCGTTCCCCTTCCCCAAAGGAAATTAGAATAGATTCATATCCTCCTTACAACATTTAAAATAACAATATATATTATTCTTTGGTATTTCATCTCTTAATCTTAACCCCTTTTTCCATCCTCTCAACCCCCTCCCTTACCTAGCCTAGTGGAGCCTAGTCCCCAATACTCTTTCATCGTGGTCGGTCTACACACAGTGATTCTCTTATATTAATTATTTGAATATTTACATATACAAAACATGCTCCTGGCCTTAGCATCCTAGGATCTCTGGCCCAAGTATCACATAAGCCTCCTAGCTTAACATTACTTGGCTCACTAGCCTATGAAACACGTTTAAAATTCATGATTAAAAATTAGGGGCTCGGCCTTGGGGGTATTACAACGGGGATCCCAACATCCCCTGCATAGTTCTACTTCCTCATCCCTAAAAAGACTGTATGGCCCCCAACCCCCTCCCCCCCCAAATCAGGCCTAACCTATGTAGGAGGTTTTGACGGATTACCTGGATCTCTTGTGGCCTAAATCTGAGCTTGTCTTCTCTCATAAAAATCACCAACATCCAATATCCCAACTCACAAATATCCATAGCCATAAGTATAAATGAGGTGGTTATGTGGGCCCCATGCCCTTCTATATGCCCTTTTGAAAAAATTCCTCACGTCCATTCTAGAGCATTCGAGCTCCATTTCTCACACAGTTCACACCTACGAGATACATACTTGCTCACCTTCACAAGATTACTCTCGGATAAAAATTTCATCCTGGAGCCCGGGGACCCCTTTTGACACTCCAGGTGTAACTAGGTAGTACCTGCCTACATTTCATTATCAAGCAATGGTTATTCTTATGTTATCATCAGATATTGTTCACTTCGAGTATTTCATGTGTGTATGTGTAGGTACTCAGTACAACAATATACAACCCATTCAGTATTGGCCACCTTATGGCCCCTTTAGGTATATGTTCAAAACTAGCATGCACTCACACCCTCTACCAATAGTTACATATCCAAGTTATACCCCTTGACATTTATCCTTAGGATCCCCACACCCAATGTTGCATTACCATCACCTCCATTGCATAATGGTACTCTCAACTGGTAGCATTCTAACCTCCATGATTTGTCCCACGTATATTTACCCCCTGGCATATTGACACTCATCTTTTTATATCCATTAGGGTCTAGAATATTGGTCGTGTTACACCCCAAAGTAAGAACCTCATACTTCTTCTTCACCATCATTATAAACACCCCGTTATGGACTCCCACATCATGTTCTCGGTTAAATTAAATGCACCCTCGCATGATCGTCAACCCTTCATATCATCCCACATCAATTACCCATTTGAAAGGTCATCCTCCATTCATCTAGCCAGTACAAAAAAAACCAATGGGGCCCCCACCCTCCGCCAGTCTCTACTTACACCCTATATCGGCCAAGCCATACTTCACTGGGGAACCCATTTATGTACATGTACTTCCAACCCCATTATTTATTCATTTAGTAATTTTATAAATCATATTTCAATTCCAACAAGTGCAGTAGACTTTGGTCGTTGCAACCGACGATGTTTTTTTCCTTAGCACACAACAACCCATGTCTCACTTGACTGGGGAATTTTTACTTCCCTCATTACCTCTATAATATATTTGTACCCTGGTCAAAATTATGACCATTACAGACACCCATGTCCCACATCACTATATTTTGAGCTATGTTATATTTCCTTGCAGTCTCACCCACTCAGCAAAGTTTTACCCCATATATGGTCATCCCTCTGACACCAAATCATGTTTTACGGTTGCTGCTACCCATCATCACCCCCTAACTAAGGGAATTTATTGAATTCCCTATATTCCAGATATTGTTCATGATTATCAGCCCATTCACCTTCATGAGTACAGTTTATGACACCATTTTGATCAAACAGATATTAAGAAGTCATTTGCTTCTTGTCGTCGCATCACCTTTCATGTCGACATCAAGAAAATCCTAGAAAGGTGGAAGTATCTTGGTTCTCGTTCCATTGAAAATGAGTATCCTCGGAGGACACATAGAGAGTCCTCATTTCTCTCTGATGTCATTGATCCCCATGACATTCGAATCTAACACAGTTTCATGTTATGGTGGATCTTTCTTTATAACCATTGCAATTTTCAGTAGAAGCTAAATACATTTGAATTTTTTTGGCCATCAATGCCTTCAAGTCACTCACCACTCAATTCAGAGCCAATTATGTAATCATAACCTCCATCTATTGTTTTTAACACCCTCGAGGGCTCTACATATCCCTATTTCACTAGCAGTTTTAGTTATTGTTCTCCCTTTTATGGTTTCCTAACACAAGCATGGGGATTCCCACCTCGTTTACACAATTTTTTTTGTTTTGGAGAATACTAGATACAAATATTTTTGTCCCCTCTTCCTCCAATGGATTTCTCTCACTGTCCCTCACTACAAATTTCTCTCACACTTCTATACAATGACGTCATCACCAAAATAAACGATGATTTTTTTTGGCTATATGTATGCTCCTACCTCACACATCAAGGGAAATATGTTATCACCGAAAAATCACTCACCACAAACACAAAAAATGGATGAGGAAACAATTAGTACATGCACAACATACTCCCAATAAATATGGAAGGATCACACTCAATTTGGAAAGATAAGAACAAAACTATGTAAAAGTGGGTATGAAAGTCCACATGTATTCAATACTTCTAGTTCATGCACATCTTCATGTTCTAACATGGTGTATGACACACACAGTGCGCAGATTGCCTGACTGACAGACGAAAAACCCACACAGATGCAAAAACGATGCATTGATGATTTTGGTCATGCCTTCTTGGTTTGTTTATCTCTATCTACTCTTCTATTGGTCTTGATGCATTCTTATGGGTTATTTGGATTCTCGTTTGACCATTATATATTGACCCTAGTTCATAAATAAGAATATTCCCCAAAAAATTCCTTAAATACTATTGACCCTTCTGGTAACCTGGAAGTCTATGTAGTACACGGAGTGCACTGCACAGTCTCACCTGATATAGCTCTATGGGTGGTTACAATACTCAAGTTTTTGAAACCTGATACTAAGTGAGATCTTTGTGTGTATGTAGCAACATTTATTCACTACATTTAACATCTTGTTATAACATTTATTCTACGCATGCATGCAAAATACTAGATCTACTTAATCACTTCATTCATTCAACATTCATCAACTAATCAGACAAAAAGACACATTCATTCAATCACACAACACAGTGTTGCCATGGTTCACCCCCTCCTAGGCTATGTCCACAAAGATATGGATCTCAAGATTTTATTATGGTTTATAAAGTTATCACACCATGCATGTTTACATTCTTGGATCTCACTCTCCTCATCGGGCTCCTCCCTGCGAGGCTGACTAGATCGCACCAAGCTCCCCAGCCTATGATCTAACCCTCGGGATCGATTCATTCATTCCTTCCTTATCTTACCAGCTGAATGATTCATACCTTTATTATAACTCTTTCCCTCTATGTCTCTCTATGTTTTTCCACTCTATTAGCCTCTCTCTCTCTCTCTCTTTGTCTGTCTCTCTATCCTAAGTACTACTTATATATATTTTTGTCTCACCATCCATTACAATGTTTTACAAAAACCCTAACTCTAGCCTCGTTAGGAATTCCATGCATACGCATGTGCCTCTTTTCCTTACAACTATCCTTTTACTCTTGCATGCTTCTCTTCCAAAAATAGCCTTTCTTCTTGATTCGGATTTCATCCAATAGGCCCCCAAAACTGACATGTGGCTCATCTCAAGCCACCTAATCCTTGTTCTCTACTTCAATCTCTCTGACAAGAGCTTGCAATGTTTCTGCGAGTTCCTTCACTTGTGTTTTCACCTACGCGGTCTTCTCCTTGAGTGTGTCTAATAATTGCACTACAATATCACCATTGACCATCCCTGTGCACTCTATCTGATTTTGTGCCAAATTCTTCTTTGTGTCTTCCTCCTGTCCAATGAGCTCTGCTACCCACTCCTGGAGAATTTTCATTTGATCTTGGTGCTCCTTTTTCTGTGTATGTGCAGCTATGAGTTCTTCCTTCATTTTCTTCATATCATATGCTCCTTTGACATGCTCCATGATCGACATTGTCTTCTACCTCTGCTTGAGCTCCTCGATAGTTGCACTTATCTTCTCTTCTTCCTAATCCCACTGTTGGACCTATTGATCATCTTACATCTTCATCCAAAGTTGTGTTTCCTTCTCGAACAATTCAACTGCCGCATGGACTTGTCTCTCTATCTCCATTATCTGCATTGTCGCCTCCTTATTCCTCTCCTCCTTCACCTCTAGTGGTGTGGTAGGTAGGAGCTACTCTTGTAGATTCTTGATCTCTTGTCTGTATTGATTGATTTTCTGCACAATCTGATCAATATTCTGTGTCACTGGAAGTTCTTTCTGCACGCTATTTGGAATTTTCTCATAGGCTACAGCCAATTCCTACTCCATCCTATCTGTGCGGTCTTTTTCATCTTTTGTCTCAATCTTAGTCTTCTCGAGTACCAATTCCAACTTGTCTCGATTTTCCTTTGTCTACTGCAATTCTTTTACATCTGTGCATGCACATGATTGTACCTCATGTTCAATGTTGACTTGTTGTTTATACAAGGCCTTGGTTGGTATCCACATCATTACCAACTGTATTTGGGCCAAGTCCTTTAGGGGTGTCTACCCTAGAATTTTATCCATGCGCATCATGTTGGGTGTGACATGAAATTTCGATCTTGGCTGCACTATCATATGGATCCTTTCCTACTCACATGATCCAACCTCACCTCTTATATGTGATGTTGAGGGGACTATTCCTACACTGCTACCAGTATCCTGTGTCTCTCTGAGATGTTGGAGGAGTTTTTGTATGTATTCCATCTCCTTCTCAATCCTATCCCTTTGGCGCTGAGAATTGTCAAAATCCTCAACTGTGCGATCCTGTAACATTTGAGCCACAAGGTTTGAGTCATCCTCCTTGATCGTGTATTCTGGTGGCTTTCTGTGCACCTTACATTTATTGCGTGCACCCCCCATTTGGATGACTGGCCTCTTAGTCTATCCTTGCTCCTATTGATTAGCACTTGATGTGGTTCCCTCTATTGTCTTAGTCTGTTTCTCTTGTACCTGTGGCGCCTAGGTGTTTTTCTTCTTCCCCACCTGAGTGCCTTTATTGGACACACCCCATTTCTTCTGTTGTGCCTTGTTCTAACTGGTCCTTGGCTTCTTGAGCACCATTATCTCTTTCGTCAGTGTTTGTTCCTGCCCTGCCTCCTCCTCCATTCCTATGGGAATTTCCTGATTCAGGACTGGTATCCTCTAGTCATCATCCCAATCCTTAATGGCCATCTCTATGTTCACCTCCTTGATGCAGTAATGCAGTTGCAACCATTGATTGTTGGGATCTTTCCATGCTTAGATCCACATTGCATGTCTAGTTTCTTTGAATTTCTATATGCCCTAATACTATGCGACCACTTCCGGCATCACTCTCCAAGTGTTGGCGATGCTCTCCCGTAGGTCATTTTGATATCCTTCAAATATGGTTTCATTCACCTTTATGTTCTTGGGGTCTGAAGCACATGCTAGCGATAAGTATTGTGCTCCATGGAAAGGATTGGGTCTAGTGGAAAAGAATGAATACTTCGGCTCCTTCCATCCGATCAAGGCTATCAGGATGAGTAGCCATGAATATTGGAATTATGTCCCTAGATCCTGCATGTCCTTCCATTCATCCAAGAATAGATTCAACAAATAAGGGGCCCAAATGAGTGTGGTGCCCTTTACACACTGTGCTGCAGCTACAACAACCCTCACCGTGAATTCCTCCTTATGGCATTTCTTGATTAATTTGCATGCCATAATTTTTGTGGCCATTCTTGTCATGGCGTCGCTAATACGCTTGATGATGATTCCACATGACCCCCTTTCGGTACCATATTTCTTCTTCATTTACTCAGCCATTTCTTTCTCCTTCATATTGTTCTCAAGGAACTATAGGGGATCCTCACCCTGTGATGGAAGCCCTGTGATGTATGAAATAAGCTCTACATCTATTGAGACTAGTTGTTCTAGCCATGATTATTCACCATGGGTGACTGCCATCAGCTGCTTGACGCAATTTTTTGCATATTGGCCCCTTCCAAAGTGTGGTATGTCCTACAAGCCTAGAATCCCATTTTTGGCTAGTCTGGCTACCCACTGGACTAGTTGGTTAATTGGTTCGCCAAAGGGTCCTATACCCACAGTTTGTAGGTAAAATTTCTTGGTGAACTCTGGGAACTTTTCTGTGTCCATCACGTCATGGTACGAGTATCTTAATTTCTCCATGTGACCTAACATATTTCCTTCTATACATACCCCTTTTAGAATACATGGCAAGATAGTGGTTGTGGTGGCCTGCCTACATGGTGACCTTGGTACTAGTTTTTTTGCCTTATGTTGTGGTGGCTAACTCAAGGTTCCAGCCTCCATTGTTCTCTCTTTTGCATACTCATCTGGTTAGTTAGTGACATCTTCCATTGTTCCCTCCTGTGGCTATTTTGGTGTGGTTGTCTATGACCTTTACAGCGTGGATGTTTCTTCCTGGTTTGGGGCCATCCCATTGGCTCTCAAGGATTCTTCAGGGTTTCAGGGGTGCACTTGATTGCCTATGTCCTCAGGCTATTGGCAGTATCCCTCTTCCAGCACATCAATATCCATTCCAATTGGTTCTCTTCGTTGGGTTTCCTCCAAGATAGGTGTGCGGCTTCTTGGTGTCATATCAGGCGATGAAATTCCGTCCACGTTGACAAATTTTGGAGGTTGAGGTGTTTGCTACTTGCTTCCCAGTGGTTGCAGTGGTGCTCTGGCACTTCTTTGAGGTCCTCTAGAAGTATATCTTTAGGTCCCAATCATCCCTATTAACATTACATATATTCGACAGTTCATTTTCAACGATCTTGTTAAAGGCTTCCACAGTTCCATTTTATTGAGGATGATATGGTGTACTCTTTTGATGATGAACTTCAAATTCCTCAGTCATAGACTTAATAGTACTGCTAATGAAGAGAGTTCCTTGGTCACTCATCAAAATCCTCGGGAAACCAAATCTAGTGATCACTTGTTCGAACAGGAAGTGTGTTGTTGTCTTTGCACTGCAATCTTTTACTGGTGCTTCTTTCTCTCATCTTGTCAGGTATTTCATCGTAGTGATAATGTACCTCACTTCTGACCTTTTTGCTGATGGGTTAATTGGTCCCACAAAATCTATTTCCCATTTTCAAATACATGAAAATTTACTTATGGTCACAGGGGCATCTTTTCCCTTCTATTCAGTTTACCAACCCTCTAACATACATTCCATTTCTGGCAGTAATCCTTTGAGTCTTTGTGAACAATCGACCACCATAGTCCTGCCCGCAATACCTTCTACTCGGTATATTTTCCTGCATAATGTCTTCCTGCTATTCCCTCATGGTCTTTTGCTAAAATCCTTGGGATTTCATGTTCTAGCACACATCTTCTCAAGATGCTATCTGTGTTGATTTTTTATAAGTGTCCTGCAATCAAATGATAGTTTGCAGACCGGACTACCAGGTTTTTCTTCTAAGTCATGTTGAATTTCTGTGGAACAGTCCCTGTACTCAAGTATTGGATGATGCCTGCGAAGTATTCATCACTATCTGGATGGAAAATAACTGCAGATCAGGAAAGTTTTCCTCTATATTTGTAGGTTCCTCCCCATTCATGATCCTCGATAGGTGATCAGGTCCTACATTCAACTTCCCTATCTTGAATATTACTTCAAATTCAAATTCTTGAAACAACAATAACCATCTGCAAATTCTCCCCCCCCCCCCAACATTAGCTTGTTGACTAGGTATTTAAGCATTAAATGGTTTGTGAACATCTTGAAATGTTTTCCCAGTAAGTAATGTATGAACTTCTAAAGCATGTATACCATAGATAAGCCTTCCCTCTCTTTGGTATTACAGTTCTGCTATGATTCTGATAGTGTTCTGCTAGAAAATTCAATCGGATGGTCCAATTCTCTTGATCCTTGCTAAACCATAATAGCTCCAAGTGTTATGGACGATGCTTTTGCATGTATGTGGAATGTATTTTTCCAATCAGGGAATACCTGTATTGGTGATTACCATATTCTCTTTTAGGGTGACCAATCCACGCTGACATTCCTCATTCCACTGAAACTTGGTGTATTTCCTTAGCAATTTCTCCATTGGCGCAGTGATTTGCGCATACCCCTTTATAAATTTACTATAGTATCCTATGTTTCCCAATGCCAATCTCAATTGACGAACTATCTTGGGTGGTGGCAGCTTAACAATCACTGCAATCTTGGCAAGATATACTATAAAACCTTGCTTGAATACTATATGGAAAAATAGTATCCCAAAAGGTGTTATGAAGATGCACTTCTTGATGTTTAACGAAATCTAGCACTGCCTGCATCTTTCTAACATCATCTGCAAGACCTCTACATGGTCTTTCAACAGACTATAGACTGTCCAATTTTCCATATATACTTATAGAAATTGGTGGATAAACTCTTTAAATGCAGCTATGACTACTCTGGATAATATTGTTGGTGCATTCTTCAGTCTAAACGACATGACTGTGTACTGGTAAGATCCCCATTCTCTAGCAAAAGTGGTCTTGTATATGTCTTCTAGTGCTATCTTAATTTGATGGTATCCTGAGAATCTATTGGTGAATGAATAAGTTTCATGTCCTCCTACGTTCTCCAACACCTCATATGTGAAAGGCGTAGGGAACAAGCCATGTAGGAACTCATCATTCAACTTCCTCAAGTCAATGCATATTCTTATCCTCCTTTATTTTTTCTCATGAACTATCATCGGTCTTCTCCATTTTGATTCTTCTACAAGTTCTATGATTCCAGACTCCAACATCCTATAGATCTTAGCTTTGAATTTTTTCTTATATATCGGATTTAATCTGTATGGTCATTGTCTGATCAGTCTTGCCTCAACTATGAGTGGTATATTCATTTCACCTAACTCTCCTTCTATGACCTTCATTTATGTTAACATTGTTGGGAACATGTCATTGTACTCGCACAGTAACTTTGTTATTCTTTCCATTATTTGCTCATCCCAGTAGTCTCCAATGATGGCCATTTTGGGATTCTCAATTGTCCCAATGTTGACTGTATTCACCTTTATGGGCACAACAATTACTTTTGATTCCTGAGGTGGACCTTCCACTTCTCTTTCACCTTCAACTTCCTCAATCTGAATATCGTGTGGGTCATCTTCATCTGGTAATTCTTCCTACACATGGTAGAATGGAAATAGTTCTTTTACTATCTGTTTGTTATGTTGTTCTTATGTTATGAGTTCAAATTCTTGTTCCTTGATGAATATCACCCCTCTGATTTCTTTAAGTGTTGTGTCTATGTTTGGGTTCTCATGCTCAAATGGAAGAGTGACTATAAAATTATGTTGTAATGTTTTCCAACTCGTAGTTCCTCTGTGCAGTTCCTAGTCTGTATACAATTTCGTTGGGATGCCCTCTAATGTGTGGATAAAATGATGAGTCCATTCCTCTAGTGATTTTCCACAGTTCTTTACACTTCTCCAAGTGTCTTTTTGGTGCCCCCTTTCCATCATATTTATGTCGTTGGTTGCTTCCTTGTTCTGCACAAAACCTAATGCATAGTAACTGCTTACATTGATACCAGTCCTTGACTGTTTCTTTGTGCACACCCCACCATATTGCAAGTCTTTTGTTGAGTGTTATATCTAGGGATAAGAATGTCTGAATTTCTAACACTTCATCTTCATACCATGTTAAAAAAAATTATATGTAATTTACCCCATGGAAGATGGGAGGTTCCCGTATCTTCGTACCTACCCATCTTATTGCGCGGTCTATTCTTGTGCATCTTCTTATGGAGAATTTGTGTAGCCTCTGCTACAAATTTTCTAAGCTTGTGTCTAAGTCTGATGCACATGAGGTGATGCTTCTCCAACTGTGTATTCCATCTACAGTAGGGTTCACATAATCTTCTTCTCGTGTGGTTGTTCTGTACAACTGGTTGATTCCCTCCAGGTATAAGCATGTTGGTTGGATGAACCTTTCCCCTTCTGATGGGTCCAATAGTGGAATGACTATGTATTCGCCTAACTCGAATGTCATCTACCTCGTATTTAAGTTGATTATGGAATGGTTGTGAAATTCCAAATCTAAGCCAAGCAATGTCGGATAAGGTGTTGTGTTATTTACTATCTCTATTACTTTGAAGTCATCTTTAGTGCACACTCGATCTAGATCTATTGTTACACCTTTTAGTCTCCCAATTCGTAGAACTTTGTGTTGATTTTCTATTTTCATCTGAACCGATGAATATCCTAATGTGGGATCTCCAATACATTTCCATGTCTTCTTGGGTAATACATCGACTTCAGATCCTAAATCCAGTATGATATCTCCCATGTTTAAATATCCAATGTTGGCATTCAACCCGAAATCCCTACTTGTTCTTCTCCTTGTATGCAGGTGATTGATTGTTTTTTGTTATAACTTTCCTTCTTCTATGGTATATATTTCTATCATATTTTGTAATATTTTAAAAGATGATGGGTCATTAAGTAATTTTACACATTATTGCAAAAACCATTTAATCGTACTTACTTGTCCTAGGGGATATGTTTCTTTGGTGTGATCCAACGATGAAGGAATTTCATACTTGGGTACTTCCTTACTATGCTGCACGGTTGATGTCGACACAATGTCTAGCTTTAGAAATTATTGTCTGACCTGCTTGAATATCTCCTTTTCATTCTACACGTCAAATTGTTTCCTTGGTTCAACATTATTCTTTACCCATTGGTGTTGTGTTGACTCTTATCTCTCTGCATTGTTTCATGTTTTAGCTCCTCTGCATGTAACTATGTTGATGTTTCTTCCTTCATCCATTTCTTATGATGAAATCCACTAAACATTTTGATTGTTCTGATTCCTCACTTCTTAGATCTTCCCTAATATCATAGGACATTATTCTGTGTCATGATCTGATGCGTGAAAATACATACAAGTCACTGATGGAAGTGAAAATTCTCATGCGTAGTGTCCTGGTTGTTGACAATTGTGACATACCACTAGTCCTCTAACTCTTTCAATGCCTCCTCTTTCTCTTCCTCTTCATATGTAGCCAGATCGATTCCCTCATGATGTGTTATATTGAGGTGCCTAGTTATACTGCGCGGTATTGTAGTGTGGTTGCACGGTATTGTACTGTGGATGCACAATGTTATATGGTTGTTGCGCAATATTATACTGTTGTTGCGCAGAGTTGCATGGGGTTAGTACTTGGTTAAACTGAGGTGTGTCTTTCCCCATCATCATTTCTTCCTGCACCCTATATGCATCTGATGTTCTTTCCCTCATAAGGTCCATGGTTATGCAATCTTTGTAATCATGGCCTACTGAATTGCAAAAGTCGCAATATGAGATCTTCGGTATTGTCTAGTAATTCTGCATCATTGGGAAGTGGTATGGATCATGACCTTGTTTCTTATAGATCTCGCACTAGAGTCCTCATGTTGCTAATGGGTTTGGCATTCCTTCTGCCATGTACTACGCGAATGTTGGACATTCGTTCTTATGGTGTCCTTATGTCCTGCATGTGATACACCAAACAACTTCTCTTTTGTCCTTACTTTTTTTCTGGTTCAACTGGAATGTTAAGTTATTCAGATCCTCCTTCATCTCCTCGATGGATGGATCTATCTTATAATATTGGTTTTCTTCCAGTTGCAGGGTTTCCTGCATAGCTTCTGCATGTGTATGAAACTTCTATTATCGCAGTGGATAATTCAAGTGTGGTAACAGTGAATTGAAGAACAAGTGCCTATGCTGCATATCTGTCATGACATATTTCATCTTTCCTTTCAATTGTTTGAATATTTGGTCAATATCCCATATAGATTCTCCTAGTTTTTGTCTAATATCTATCATCCTGTTCATTTATTGATCCTATGAACTAGGATTCTGGAACTCATTTATCAGTAGTTTCTTGATATCTCCAATCATTCAGGTTGTCCCTGGCAGACTGTTTGCAGCTAAACTCATTCATATACCAATCTAGTGTGTGATCCCTTAGTGTGATCAATAACTATGCAAGTTTAGTTTCCTCATTTGTGATCTGTTTCACTTCCAAGATCTTTTCATAGATAAGCAGGTGCTTCTTCAGGTCCTTCGACGCTTCTCCTTTAAATTCTGGTAACCTAATGGTAGGATCATGTCCTACCATCCTAAATGTTGAACTACTACCTCCATGCAGTGTAGATACTTGAATAATGATTTCTAAAATGACTCCCCCAGTTTTTTTTCCTTGTGTATATGTACTTGTTGATGTCTTCCTTCTCCTGAAATTTGGTTGTCTAAATGGTGGTGTTCTTCTTGGTGTGTTAGTCGCACATGGGTTTATGGGTTCCACACTGACATTAACATGGATAGGATTGTTTCCTTCTCTTTCCAATATTGGACCTCTCGTCTTCCTCTCATATGTTGTGCACTGGATTTCCTCAATCTACTCGATGGCCTGAAGATCATCTACCTCCTCTTCATCACTTGCCAAGACTTCCCTCACAACTACGACTCTCTTCTTGGTGTTCATATTATATTGGTAGGGTACTCCACTGCACGTATTTCTAGCTGTCTCCGTGATTCACTTGATATAGTCTTCATCCATAATAATTGGGTCCAAGGCCTCCTCCTTCTTTCCTTTATCCTATTCTCCTTCCATTTCTCCCTTTCCTGTCAGTGCTTCCCCCCTTCCCCCATGCACGCAGGGAAGTTTAGTTGTCTAATTCCATCGTCATTACACCTTTGTTATATAGTAATATCTTAATGGAAGTATATAGAGATCTGATGTACCTACCTAGAGGTCCCTTCAATAATTCTTGTTCAGTTGTGTTGTATGACTTTGTTGTATCTACTGCAAACTCTGTGATAAATCCGACAAGAATGTTGTCTAGCCAGAAATCTGTTGCATGTGTAAACTTATTATCAACTCATTGTAGCTATGCGATCTCTTCAGGATTCCACTCTAGCTATCTGATCTGATTCATTGGATGGTTGTCTTTCAATATTTTGGTCCACTCCTGCAATATGTGTGGGAAATTGCATAAAAATACTTCATGAAAGTTGGTGAATACGTACTTGTCCAAATATTTGCGCAGTGTTAACTTTGGGTTTCTGTTATCTTTCTGTGCAAAATCTATCTCCTTTTTCTTCATCCAGCTCTGTATATCTACCTTCGTTGGATTCCATGGTCTCAACATCCCATTTTAGATTCTCATTCTCTTACCTTTTTATCATCAGATCCAAGATTCTTTTAATGCCTCTTCTATAGACCTCATATGCTCAATCTCATTCTCTTCCATGCAACCGGAAACAAAACCATCTGTTGGTTTGTTTATCTATGTCTACTCTTCTATTGGTCTTGATGTATTCTTATGGGTTATTCATATTCTCATTTGACCATTACAGATTGACCCTGGTTCAGAACTAAGAAGCTTCCCAACAAAATACCTTAAATACTATTGGCCCCTCAGGTAACCCAGAAGGCTACAGAGTACACAGAGTGCACTGCACAATCTCACCTGAGATAGCTCTATGGGTGGCTGCAATACTTAGGTGTTTCTAACCTGATACTGAGTGAGATATGTTCTTGTACATCACAACCTTTATTCATTCCATTTAACATCTTTTTATAACATTTATTCTATGCATGCATGTAAAAGACAAGATCTACTTAATCACTTCATTCATTCAACATTCATCAACTAATAAGACACAAAGACACATTCATTCAATCCCACAACACAGTGTTACCCTGTTTCACCCCCTCCTAGGCTACATCCACAAATATCTGGCTCTCGGGATTTTATTATGGTTTAGAAATATATCATGTTGCACGTGTTTACATTCTTGGATCTCACTCTCCTCAACAGGATCCTCGATCACTACAAGGCTGACTAGATCGCACCAGGATCCTCATCCTACAATCTAACCCTTGGGATCGATTCACTCATTCCTTCCTTAGCTTACCATATAAATGGTTCATACCATGCTTACAACTCTTTCCCTCTATGTCTCTCCATGTGTGTTGTCTCTATTAGCCTCTCTCTCCCTCTCTTTGTCTGTCTCTCTGTCCTAAGTACTAGTTATTTATATTTTCATCTTACCAACCATTACAATGTATTACAAAAACCATAACCCTAGCATCGTTAGGTATTCCATGCATGCACACGTGCTTCTTTTCTTTCCAACTGTCTTTTTCCTCTTGTATGCTTCTCTTCCAAAAATAACATTTCTTCCTGATTCAACCTACTTCCAACATGCCTCAACCACTTCTGGGATGGAGTGGATCTCCCCCATACCTAAAATCACCTCCATGTGTCTCTTTGGGATCACTAAAATGGATGGGAGGTACCTCTAAAGGCCCCCCATTCACATTGGAAACCAGCTTGGAAAAAACTTACCATCCTACTATAAATAAAGGGCCATTTTATGCAAAAAAGAAGAAGCAGTTTGAGTATTTTTATGTTGTTAAATTTTTATTTGAGAAGCCATCTTTCTCTTTGAATTCCTTGATCATTCATAGCAAGGGTTTCACCTATTTCCCCTTGAGAAGTTCAACTATCAATTCTTCACCATTGTATTTTCATTTTTATCCATTGTTAGAAGAGAGAAAGATTTGTATTTGGGGACTCAAGAACCTTCACAAGGAGGAAGAGGAGACTCATAAGTTCCCATATTCCTCCAAGGTGTTATCAATTTGAAKATTAGTCTCATTTGGTATCTATTCYTTGTGTCTCTTTCTTGCATCGATTTTAGTTGTTACATGCTTAGTTTATTTTTATTTCTTTGTTGTTTACTTCTTATTTTCTACTTAGTTGAGACACTAATCAAATAGAAAAATGTTGTTTTGTCTTGATAACCTAACTATATASTTAAGGGACCTCTTTTTTCTCACCCAAGTGGAAAAAATAACCCAACAACTATAACTAATGTAKATGGAGAATATCCTCTTTATTTGGACAACATAACTCTGCAAATGATTCTTGATCTTTCTTTCTCAAGACTTTCATTCTTTATATATATCCTTGGAAGGGGCTTGGGAGAGATTATGGATATTCTAGAGACCAATGTATACTTGAACGATGTGATTTTCATGGCTCATTCCACAAAGACACAACTCATCCCTCACCTATATCTTTGAAACTACGGAAGTCTATAAGGTTGCAGGGGTCATCATTGGTTTCACTATAGCTGACAAATGATGATTGTCACTTGTTATCCCATGTATGACCTATGACAACCCTAATAAATTATCCAAATCCTAAGCTAGAGATATTTCTTATCTTTCATATTTTGTTGGATTCCCTTTTGGCCATGTAGGGTGGAAATTAATTCTATAATAGATGCCCCCTAATGTGTGAGGTCTAGAGAACAGGTGCATGAAAGAACAAAACCCTAGAGCTCTGCAATGGAGTATACATTGCTATGCACTCTAACACCAGTGATCTGTGACTAAGAAAAAAGCTCTGAAGGTGAAGGCCTCACGAGGTCACTGCACATCCAGGATGAGCCTGGAAGAGGGGGGGAAACCCCCCTCATACAACGATATCATTGCCAATGAAATAAAGGGAACTCATACCAAAGAATCTGCATTCGAGCTACTGACACACCTGCGAGATCATCTTTTCATTCAAGAATAGGGGCTCAGGAAAGAAATGGACGTAGAATCTAGTACGTCTCATCCAAAAGCTTCCAGAGGATCGGAACCAGGCAAGTGCATACTGCAAATGGACAAACCCCAACACTATCACATCAAACCAACTCGGGTAGGGGAGCACACCTAGTTTATGATGGATCATTCCCTGATCGACAAATTTTTAGGCCTATGGCCAAATGAACATGATCTCACCCACTGGATCAAGGATTGGTGGAACCCCAAAGGCAAATATGAAGTTCATCTTAGCTCCAAGGGTTTCTTCACAATAATCCTATACAACCTCGAAGACAAGGACAAAATATTTGATAATGGACCATACTTCTATAACTCATCAGGACTGTTTCTCCGACAGACAGATTCAGCCCGGAGAAGGAGGAATTTACAAGAACGCCAGTATGGATTCACCTGTACTCATTGCCCTAGGAATTCTAGCTAGAAGAAATACTCATTGGCATTGGGAACATATTGGGACGATATGTAAAGGCATCGGAGGCTACAAAGCTAAGAAATTACACCTCATACACCTACATTTGTATCTATATGGACATCTCAAAGGCTTCGCCAGGATCAGTCACGCTAGAATATCAGGACGACGATTGGAACCAGACAATCGATTATGAACACATCCCCTTTCACTACAGAAAGTTCCACGAGCACGACCACCTCTTCAGAGACTGCCTTATGAATGCTACAAGAACCAAGTCTAGTGATGGAAAGAAAAAGGATGGCTTCACCAATGTTACAGGTAGGTGGAAAAATCCACCAAGAAAATAGAACCATAATACGACCCCAAAGATCCCAACCAAAACTTCCTATGAAGTCTTGAACCAATTGCCAGAAGATAAGAAAATACAAAACCCCCACCAAGAAAAAACACAGGTGAAGGGAAAAAACCCTAAGGAACCCAACCTGACCCAACCAACAGAAACAATTCAAGCAGCAAAAACAGGTACAGACAGAGACACCACCATGCATATGGATGAAATAGATTTGGCAGACATAGATCTATAAAATATGTAGGAAGCTCTCAACCAAAAAGACCTGCAACACATCTCGGTGGATCAAATCCACAAAGTCCATATAGTGTTCACCAACTCCACAATAGGATCTACATCCAGAATGGGCATAAATTCTGACCTAGGAACAAAACCTAAGAGAGAAAACAAGGAAAACAAAAGAAGGGGATGCAAAACAACCCATTAGCTTATCAAAGAAGCAGGAAACCTGATGATAAACTCAGGCTAGATACATAGATTATCATAGGGATACCTCCACCCCCCTCCACCTTCCTCATGATGAAGACAATTACTTGGAATATCAGAGGGCTTAATGGTAGATCCAAGCAGAGGATCCTCTAAGACTGTATTAAAGCTGAAAACCCAGATATCCTACTCCTGCAAGAAACTAAATGTGCAGGTTAGGAAGCTAAAAATGTCTTCCTACGAAGCTGGAGATGTTGCGATTTATTTCACCAAGATTCAATGGGAACTTTTGGAGGATTAGCCATTCTCTATAATCCACACACCATCACTCTGCAATAACCCTTCTCCATGATAGGTACGCTCATGTCTTATTTCACAATAACAGGATCTACTAAGGAAGGAGCCATCACAAATATCTATCTACCGCAGACCGCCCAAGAAAAGGAAAGATTCATACAAAAACTATGGAATGTCAAAACCATACTGCATATGCCTAACTAGATCGTGGGTGGTGACTTCAATATGATCCTGACGCTAGAAGAGAAAACTGTAGGAACCAAACGGCTGGAGCAAGATAGCGGTAAGTTCAAAACCCTAATAGAGCAGTTAAATATGGTAGACATGGAAACCCAAAATGGAATCTTCACTTGGTCCAACCAAAGATAAGGACACCCACATGTAGCCTTCATATTATACCAATTCTTGGTAGCTGAATCGCTTCTTGAGGGCGATCTGACAATGGAAGCAAACATAATGCCAAAATCAGGGTCGGACCACTGGCCCATTGTCTTCTGTCTGGACCCTAGCATTACTCCCAAACCCAAACCCTTCCGCTTTGAAAATTTCTGGCTCTCCCACCCAGACTTCCACCAGTTGGCTCATACCTGGTGGATCCAGGCTGAAGTGGATCATGGAACTCACATGTATAAATTCCAGCAGCCCCTCAAGAACTTCAAACAACAACTGAAGAGCTGGAACAAATCCACTTTTGGAAACATTTTCCAATGATAGAAAGAAATCAAGCACATATTTGAAGACCTACAAAGAACCTTCATCTTAGGAAGCAGAACTCCAGATCTAGTGAAGGAAGAAGAGAAATTCCATGAAAAAATGGAGGCATGGAGAGAGCAATAAGAAACCCTTTGGTGACAAAAATCCAAGGTTCAATGGCTCAAAGAAGGTGAGAGAAATACAAAAAAATTTCACAGATAAATGACACACCAAAGATACATCAACTGCATTACTCAACTGGAGGATGCTCAAGGCATCCCTATAAGATATCATGACCAAATAGTGGAGGAACTCAACTCTTACTACAAAGATCTTCTTACGGAGACCAACCCGATTAGGGAAGAAGCAATCCAAAAAATAATTGATCACATACCCTCATTGGTTACCCCTGATCAAAAAAGGGCACTCCTAGAGCCCATCACTCAGGCTGAAGTGGACCTAGTAGTAAAGGAAATTCTCCCAGGAAAAGCACCAGGCCCGGACGACTTCACCGCGAACTTTTTCCATCACTATTGGGGCATAATCAAGGAAGAGGTCTGGCTGGTGGTCAAAGAATCTAGAGCATATGACCAATTACTCTCTGCACTCAATGCAACTTTCCTCACTCTCATCCCCAAGGAGGAGCGGGTGACTCATCCCAGCCAGTTCAGACCAATATCTCTCTGCAATGTCATCTACAAAATAATCACAAAGGTTAAGCCACTCCTACCTTTCATTATCTCCAAAGAGAAATTTGGCTACTTAGAAGGGAGGCAAATCATGGATAGCGTTATTCTGGCTAATGAAGTGATCCACTCTCTGAAAATGAGAAAAACACCAGGTATTCTTATTAAACTTGATCTCTCAAAATATTTTGATTGAGTAAGCTGGCAATACTTGCGCTACATGCTGGAGTATTTTGGTTTTGATAAAATCTGGATCAATTGGGTTCTCAAGCTCACCTCCTCATCCTTTTTCTCCATCCTAGTCAATGGGACACCCTCCCATCCCTTCCATTCCACCAGGGGAATCAGACAGGGTGACCCTCTCTCTCCCTTTCTCTTTGTGCTCATGGCAGAAGGGCTTGGTCGATATATCAAAGCGACGATTTTAGAAGGATCCCTCAAAGGATTTCCCCTTCATAACATCCATCTAGCACCTTCACACAGCTAGTTTGTCAATGATACCCTAATCATGAACAACCCCACTGCATGAGAAGCTACCAAGCTAAACTCAATTCTCTCGGACTTCACGGAAGCCTCGGGCATGCTCTTAAATCTAGACAAATCCAAGCTTTACTTTTTCAATACGTCGGCCATGGTATAGAACCATCTTTCAAGACTTCTAGGCATATCTAAAATATCCCTTCCTTCCATTTACCTAGGCATACCCCTCACAGGGGAGCCGATCCATTCCATTTCATGGGACAGCCTGCTCCAATCTATCTCCAACAGGCTGAATAACTAGAACTTTAGACCTCTTAATATTGCAGCCAGACTGGTGCTCCTCAAGTCATTCCTGCAGGAACTTCCCACCTACCTCTTCACTGCTCTGGTAGCACCTATTTTGGTAATTCAAGCAATCATAAGCCTCCAAATAAATTTCCTATGGCACGGACACCAAGATAATAAAAAATGGGCACTAGTCGGCTGGGATAAACTATGCAAACCCAAAAGGTTTGGAGGACTGGGACTTTGTGATCCAGAAAAGCTCAATCAAGTCATGGGGGCCAAAATGTGGTGGATATGGTTACAACATCCAACAGAACTCTGGGCGCAAATTTGGAAACAAAAGTATGCCCTGACTACACAGACAGACCAACTAATTAGATTCAACGGCCATATCCAGGGATCCAATATCTAGAATGCGGCCTGGAAAAATCGCCCTCTCATTAAGAAGCTTTCTTTTTGGGAATTCATTAATGGAGAAAGTGCACTCTTTTGGCAGGAATCATGGCAGCAGCTACCCCCCCTTAGTGACTTGGAAGGTCTCAATCATCTCAAACAAAGACTCCATCTGAATATCTTCAAGAAAGTTAAAGATCTCTCAAACCCAACCCATAGGAACCAACCCTGGAGACAATGGAAAACAAAGAGAACAAAATTACAGCTCACAGACGATACTGATCTCCAACCCTGGCAAGAATGTGCAGTGCATAGAAAAATACCAATCAAAGAGGGACCAGACATCCTTCGATGGGGACACTCTACAATAGGTACCTTCTTAGTTAATGAAGCATATTACCTATAGGGAAAATACCAAAACCAAATCCCAGAAATAATCTGGAGTAAAATCTGGCAAAGCATCCTATGGCCCAAAGTCTCCATTTTCCTTTGGCTCACAACTCAAAATCGCATCCTCACGTGGGAAAATCTTATAAAGAGAGGCTTTATAGGCCCTTCCAGGTGCACCCATTGTCAACAAAGAAATGAAACCATGGAACATATCTTCAAAAACTGCCACTACAGTCAACAAATATGGGATTGGGGGGCCCAAGCAATGAAACGCTCCAACAGAAACAGAGGCAGCATCAGGGATATGATTGCAAATTGGGATGTGATCTCCTTCCATAACCCAATTCTCTAATGCATCTTGCAGTTGCTCCCAGGATTCACCTTATGGGCAATATGGAAAGAATGGAACAAACAAATCTTCCACTCGAAAAACTCCCTTCCTTCTATTACGTGGACGCGGGTCGAGAAGTTAACTCGAGAAATGGTCCATAGAAAACCTTGGAACCATGAAGACCTTCAATGTGTTTTCGAGGAGGAAAACATCCTTAGAATATGGAATATGCAAATTCATGTATGCCCTCCGATGAAGGAAAAAGGAAGCTGATCCAATAGCCCCACGATTTGGACCCCCCCTCCATCAGGCTTCATCAAGATAAAACTTCGATGGTGCCTCTAGGGGAAACCCAAGACCGATAGGATTCGGCTCAGTCCTCAGAAACCACACTGGTGAGATCATTCATCTGGTGGCCGACTTCCTGGGTGAGAATACAAACAATGTTGTGGAGCTCATAATCCTTATTTGAGGTCTCCAAGTGGCTACCCACAATCATCACCATCAATTTATAGTAGAGAGAGACTCTCAAATGATCATCCAACTCATCTCCAAAATCATGCATGACGAACATCCTTGGCGAATATCCCCTAGATGGAGACTCTTAGGTCTTATAGAATATTTTAGAGCTCTTGTCCACCCCAATCTCACCATAATCCCTTCTCATGTGAAACGAGAAGAAAACAAAGTAGCGGATCACCTGCCGAATACGAGAGTTGAGACCAAGTCAGAACTCATACATTGGCAAGCCAATATTTATGAGGATACAGATCTCTCAAGTTGGTGCAGAGACCTTGTGAGTAGAGATTCCTCAACCCCGGATGGGGTGACATGTAGAGTAGCTTTTCCACTTGGCTTAGCACTAAACCATGGCTTAAATGATGAAGGTCGTTCCCCATCCCTTCAATATTAAATATGGTAGCATTCCATTACAGTAGACTTACGGATGAGGGACTTCTCCCTCTAGCGAAAGATCCAACACTGCCATCATTCAATATGGAAGAGTTAAGGAGGGGCCATGTGACACCATCCCACGAAAATATGAAAGCGAGGAAGCCTAGACATGGCTGGTTCATTCTCATTTTGAACCTCCCTGTCGACTGTGAGCTCTGGTGTATTCTCATCTGTATTTTTCCGACTCCGGAGGCACCTTCTACTAACTCCGCCTCCACAATGCCAAGGGAGTGAGGCAAGCCTCACCATGGTTCGACTCAGCACACCCACACTAGGCATTGACAGAGAAGGTAACATTTTGAGTGTGCACTCACGATGGCAAATTCTATCCTCTGACAGAGAGCTAGAGTCGCCTGCATGGCACTCTATGCCACTGTAACTGATCCTACAATTGAGAGGAGATCTCATACCCCTCCATCTCTGGACAATTGGAAGCCCACAGTCATGAAGCGAGAAGAAATTCCCACAACTGATCTCGACACGTAAGCTAGAAGTTGTCTGAAGGAAGAGATGGAAGAAGTGTTCCCAATTTGGTATGTAGAAGAAATACCGTGCCCGGAGGATATGGCGACCACCCTGGAACCTCTAGCAATAGAAAATAAAAGACAGAGGCTCTGTGAGGACATCCCAACATACTACGTCGAGGAGGTGACATACGAGGATGAGGTTTCGAAAAGAACCTATACAATAATGATGCATCACACAGACATTGCATCCATGGACGAGGTGGAGGCTAGAGCTGAAGTGGGGAAGGACACCTCAGGCAAGGCAGTAACCAACGAATTGCATGCTCCACTCCTCCACATAGCACATCTGGATCTCGTGTTTGAACTCTGAGGCCAAATGGTAGACCAAGAGTACAGAGCCTCCCTCATGGGACAATGCTTGGAATTTCTCCTTGACGCTTACTCCAACTCTCCAACAAAGCCAAAATGTCCAACGTGTGCATAGGTGTTTGTCATTCAGGCCAAATCTATGTGTCAGGAGGACAAGGGTGACAGGTCATCAGGTATTTGAGCTTTTCTTTTTAGTTTGGTTTTACATCATTCTATTGTTCAGAGTTAAGATGATCTATTTCCATCTGTCCTGGTTTTCTTCGGGCAGGACAGATGGCGAAACAATATTTTAGACTAATTTCCTAGACATGGTATACTGACCCCAAAATGTGTTGGTTTCCGGTAAAATGGTAGCATATTTGGTGGCACAGTAAGTCTATAGCTCTATGTATTTTTGTCTCTGTATTTTTTTCCAATATAATATAGCAGGTAACACCTTTTTTACTTTAAAAAAAAAATGTGTAAGGCTTGGAAAGTAATGGATGTTTGAAACACATTATGATAAAATAATGTCCATGTGAGGTAGTGTGAGGAGAGAGAAAAGGAGGCACAGAGGATAAAGAGTACCTTCACTCAGAAACCAAGGATAAATGCATATATAGACCATCCCCTAGGTAGACATACTCATACTTTGAATATTATCAAATCATGGTTTCCAAATAATACAATGTCAATCCATGACATGAAATGAAATACCATGGCCACAAGAGAATACATGGTGGATAGATGTCATCAATAAGATCATAACCATGAGACAATACAATGTGAATCTATGTCATGAATACAATTATAGACACCAACAAATATAATGTGGATCTATGAAACAATATATATCCATCAAGAAGACAATGAGTAATGAAGGAAGTGCCCCCAAAGTATTCAAGGTACTCAAAGATAAGTGATATAATCCATCACCACTTTGGAGGGGATGTTGTAAAGGAATGGTATGGACCCAAACCTAAGGTCTTCATACCAAACCCGGATGGTACAAATATACAACATATGAATAAATGAGATGATGTAGAGAATGGTTGAAATGATCTGAATACCAACCAATGATGTATACTGTTAACAGATGCGAGGGGACCCACCAATGAGGAAGATGGACCCGAAGGTACCTACTACAATATAACAAGTGTGAATAGAGGATTTAATGTCGAACACTCATATAATCAATTGATCAGGATTTAATGATGTAAACCCACTATCGATCATTAGGATTCCTTCCACTTAGGACTACAATCTACAAGGTACTAGTTGGTTTCTATATCCCTATCCTAGATAATGTGTTGAAGTCGATAGGAAGATATCTATCGAAGGATGGACTTAATGTATCTCCCATCAATTGGCATGAAACATACACTAAGATATGATATGAAGAGAGAGTATCACCAAGTACAAATGACACATGGATGGTTGACTCAGAAAGTCGAGAAATCAACAGAATGACTGACTCAAATTTAAATTCCCTTGAACATATAGCATGACACAATGGTGACTTGGCAGTGAGACATAAGAGCTATATGAATATAGTGCAACAATGCAAGAGGAATTGAAACACTTATGTGTGATGAATGGAAGAGTAACCAACCAGAGGACTATCTCTAACTCTCATATTACTGGGATGGCTCCTAGGAAAGATAAAACACAATTGTATGATGAGGACTGAAATAGTTTCCATGTTCAAGGGAGACTCGACTAACACTGTCATTTCGATAATACACCAATGGAAAAAGAAACACTCTTTTTTGTGTGTATTTTTTGTCTCTTTCATGGTTTAGTGAGAAAAAAAGAAGGATGGAAGTATTCTCAATAATAACCTTTTCATTTCCTTTATAGAGTCCGAAAAGAGATAAAAGTGTACTCGTATGGAGAGAATGATTGGCTTAACAATATGCTCCTATGTTCCAAGCGCATGGAACTGACCACAGCAAGATGAATGAAAATGGTACTAGCAAGTGAGATCCTCTCTTAGAACATGTTCTCTATATGGGTAAATGGATGCAAAATAGAGGCAAAATAATGCAAGAGGTGGATGGTCAAAGACTACTACAGAACCGATAAGTAGCATTTAGGAAAACAACAATGTAGCGACATGAGGTGTGACGTAAGAAAAAACTTCATAGGATACCATTAAGAAATAGAAATATGGGAACCCCCTCAAGATATGGCTTGAATATAGATGAAGAGATGAAGATGAGTCTTAACTTCAAGTCATGACATGACTAGAGTAGGGTTACTGGGCCTACAGGAAATCACAACATGGGCACCAAATGGAAATTTAGGTGCTAACTATGGCACCCATGGAGGGTAGGAACTAAAAAAACATTTACAACATGAATACGGAGTGGATAATGTCGCAACCTAATGGGATCAAACCTAATGTATAGTGATGGAAAAATGGATGGTAAATAATGTAACATGGTGAATGTAGGGAAAAACCTATCCTATATTCTGGTTTAAAAAACATGCACCTCAAGTTTAGTGGAAGTTGTTGTCTTCATAAAAGAAATCCATGTAATCCTATCAACACAACTAAAGTTGAATCCGAGGTCAACTTAATTAAAAATGGCATGAAAATAACAATAATCTCAAATAAATAAATGGATCCCACTTACTAGGTCTCAATGTGAAAAAATATTTTTTTACTACCCAAAGTGTTATAAAATGAAACTTACCATGGTAAAATTCTCATTTTTCATTTGCAAAGAGAGGTGAGTGTTGGTGCAAGTTTGATCAGACCAAGGTCCTTCTTAGGTTACCAAAAAAAGTTACCGAGTAGTCTAGAGTACTGGAATTTTCATCTCCTCCGAAGAGAAGAAGTCTCACCCGAAGCACTGCTGAGACAAATAGATAGGGAAGGGTAAGGAAAAGACTTAAGAGGATCCACAGAACCTTCATGACTCATACTAATCTTGTGTAGGAGACATGAACAGATCTAAATCTTATGTATGCAAGAATTGAACATCCTTACGTTATGAACAAGCCTTTAAACACATAATCATCAAGAACAACTTATGAGCCATAAAGAAATATTGTAATGCATAAGCAAAATACATAGAGACACATCACTTTGAAAATTCTGTTCCTTCTTCATATTATCTTCAGAATCTTTCTTTAGTTACAGACTCAGAAATACATACTAGTGCTCTGTACAGACACTTGAATATGGACTCATGTTGTGGAGTTCAAATTCTCAGAAAAATAGGTCGATTACATTATAGATTTAAGACATTTCTTGACTCAAATTACAACAAGCTCCTCTAGAGGGAAACATTGGACTCAGCTTGATCACAATTCAGTTGAATCACTAGCTAACCAATCAAGCTACACACAACCCAACCGCTAAAAACATAATCGAATAACCCTTTTACACTTATGTTAAGCCCTATATATAGCTAGTTTGTGTATTCCATCTTGTCTTGCACGTTTCCTTTTTCTGTTGCAATCATTTGTTGCTTAGCTAGCATTGTGTTGTCTTTAAAAACTTATTTTTGTTGTTCTTTCTTACTTTGTTGTCTAGATTCTTCTGAAGCTTTCGCAACTCATGTTCAGTCAAAACTTGCATGATTCCTTATCCCAAAAATGAAGGGCCCAATAGGCTCCGACCACAATCCTTGACTCACCCTCGAGTCAAGTGCTTGGTTTTTTCACATCTTCCAGGAGCATCTGTTGTTTTCCCTTGTCCTCCTTTTCTTCTTCCTTCGAGTCTTTTGTTTTTTCTTTCTCTTCTTTTAACTCTTCAAATGAAGGTCCCAACTATGGGACCAGTTGTAAGGCTCACTTCTTTACTTGAAAGTTTCCAACTTTGTCCCGCCACTTCCCGGCGAGGAGTGATGCCTCTACAACAAACCATTGGGTTTCTTCTTTACTATAACCCTTTGGCTTGGACGTGACCAACAAGTTCCACTCAGAATATATCGTTGCATCAACTTGATGCATCTACATGTACTCTATCTGAATGATAGGTCGGAATTCATGCAACACTTTCTTTGCTACGGACTGTGCCTCAAAAAGGGTGTTTAGTTCATTGTTCGCCTATTGGATTTGGTCGAAATTATAGTGTTGCTCCATCGGATCCATCATGGATGTAAATTCTTCATTCAACACCTGGATCTTTGTGTGCACCTCCTCCAAGACCTAGTTTCATTGAGCGATAATGACCATACAATCATTGAATTCTCAGAAGATATTTGTGCATTTTGTTGTGTACTTGTGTAGTGTTGCTCGGGAATTGTTGCTTTGCAGTACGATCTTCTGCATCTACGCTTGTAGCTTTTGAGGTTGTTTCTCTACTTATTGCTGAGTTTGTCATAGTTGTTCTTCCAGATGCTCAGTGTGAGTGGTGATTTTTGTCCATTCTCGTTGTAGCAGTTCAATATGGTGCATTGTCTTGCCTGCATCACTACCTTTAGGTAGTTCAGGTGCAACCTTCTAAATCTCCGACCAAGCTTCGACAAGTCTTTCTTGCACTCTTTCCAGTTTGCAATGAACCTGGATTTTGTCGTGCACTTCCTGTGTCCTGCATGTTTTCACAATGAGCTCTTCCTTCCTTGTGACCTCGGCAGACCTCTCAGCCTCCTAGAGCCTTTTCTCTAATTGAATCAATCAAAGACAGTATAATGCCTACACTGAATTTCTTTGATGACTTCCAAGGATTGTATGGATACCTTGGTGAATCTATACAAGAAACAGGCTCTAAGTCAGAAGAGGACACTTAAGAAAAAGCTTAAGTATTTGAATATGGAGAAAGGTGAATCAGTGGCATCATTATGTTCAAGGATAGCTTAGATCAAAGATCAACTTTTGGTCACAGGGGTGACAGTGGATGATGATGATTTAGTGCAGGCCATTTTTTACAGTCTTCCTTCCTCATGGGACACCTTCTTATCCAGTGTAAGTGGGAGAGAGATTCATCCCACATTTGAAAGTTATGGTATGATTGCCTCTAGGAGGAGAGTTGCAAAACTACCAGGAGAGAGCCAAAAAAAGAAGAGAACTCATATTTAGCATCAAGATTCAAGGGAAAGAAGAAAGGCACTTTCCAGAAAGGATCTCAGTGGAAGCCAAATACCAAAGGTACATTCAAAGGAAAGAATATTGATACATATAAAATTAAATTCTTTAGTTGTAATAAGTTGGGTCATTTTGCTAAAGATTGTTGGTTTAGAAAGAAATATCCTAGGAAAGGGAAACATCATGCCTCAACTGTCGAGGATGATGAATCCAAAAGAAATAAGAAAATTCCTTCTAATGAGAAAGAAAATAGGAAAGCATATTATTTGGTTTCTACCTTATCTAGTTCAGTTTCCATGGGGCCAAAAACTTGGTTAGTAGACAGTGGTGCATCAAAGCACATGATAGGGTACAAGGAGATCCTCTCATATTTTGAGACAAAATATTTTGCAGAGCAGGTGGAGCTTGGGGATGAAAAATGTTATAATATAGAGGGAGTAGGCTCTATCTCCATCAGATTGGAATCTGGGGCTAGACTTCATGTTGATGAAGTATTATATGTTCCAAGGCTCAAGACGAATCTACTATTAGTTGCAACCCTTGAGGACAAAGGATATTGGGTGATCTTCAAGGACATGAAGGCACTACTATGGGCTAAAGGTAGCCACTTAAGTACAACATAACCCACTGTAACTTGTAGTGGAGGACTGTACGTCGTGTCAGGATAGTTAGTTCAGGCATTGGCTCATGATGCGACTAGATCCAGTGAGTTGTGGCACAGAAGACTTGGACATATTCATTACAAATCTCTTCCATATCTACAAAACATGGTATGTGGCATGCCCTCTATTTCTCTTAGTAAAAATGAAATTTGTAAGGGATGCATGCTAGGTAAAAATATAAGGAAAAGATTTCCTAGTAGTGACAATAGAGCTCAGGGAATACTAGATCTGGTTCATTCTAATGTATGTGGTCTCATGTCATATCCCTCAATCAGTGGTTGTTTTTATTATGTCATTTTTATTGATGATTACTCAACAAATGTTGGATATATTTTATTAAATCTAAAAGTGACACATTTGATAAATTCAAAGAGTATAAAGCCTTTATTGAAAAGAAGACAGGGAAACACATCAGAATCCTTAGAACAGACAATGGAGGAGAGTTTGAATCTCTTTAGTTTGAGGATTTCTACAAGTCAACAGGAATCAAGAGATAGTTGACCATGCCATATAACCCTCAGCAAAATGGTGTTGCTGAGAGGAAAAAAAAGACTATTTTTTAGGCTGAGAAAGAAATGATGTTTGACCAGGATATGACAAATTATTTATGGGAAGAAGCTACCTCCATTGCCATGTATATTCAGAACAAGTTTCCACATGATATTTTGAAGGAAAAGACTCCTAAAGAAGTCTTCTCAGGGATCAAACCTGAAGCAGGGCATCTAAGGATATTTGGATTTCCTGTGTATATTCATGTCCCTAAGGAAAAGAGGAAAAAGATGGAACCCTCAGGAAAGAAAGGGGTGTTTTTGGGGTATAGTGAGAACTCCAAGGCTTACATGATTTATGTACCAGGTTAGATGAAAATAGAGGTAAGCAGAGATGTGACTTTCCATGAGGAAGCCACATTTAAGAAATCCAGAGAGCTTCAGTGGGATTCAGAAGCAGTTCATCCATATTCACCCTCTTCTGAAAATGAAGACTCATATGATTAGAGGGAAGAAACTCATGAAGGGATAAGTAATGAGCCCCTAGAACCCGCTGAAGTGTTATAAAGAAATCTTGAAGAACCTCCAGCCAAAAGGAAACCAGGGTGGCTTAAAGAAATAGTGTGAAAAGCCGAAAGGATAGCCTCTCTCAAAGGAACTTTTAGGGAAAGGAAGAGGCCTCATAGGTTTGGAGGCTATGTTGCACTGATGAGAATCATTAGTGATGCCGAACCTTATTCATTTGAAAAATTAGATAAATTAAAAGTATGGAAGGATGCCATGCTTGAGGAATACATATCTATTATAAAGAACAATGTTTGGGACATTGTGCCAAGGTCAAAAGACAAATCAATGGTTTCTTCCAAATGGATCTATAAGATCAAACATGCAGTTGATGGAAGTGTGGAAAAGTTCAAAGAAATATTTGTAGCTAGAGGCTTCACTTAGAAAGAAGGAATCGACTATGAAGAGACTTTTTCTCCTGTAGCCAGGTATGCCTCCATTCGAGCTATTATTTCTTTAGCTTTCATACTTGGTTGGAAGCTACATCAGATGGATCTAAAAACAACATTATTGAATGGAAAGATTGAACATGAAGTCTTTGTGGAACAACCAGATGGTTTTATATTGCATAAAAAAGGCACTCATGTATGCAAGCTAAGGAAGGACTTGTATGGTCTTAAGCAGGCTCCTAGAGTTAGGTATGACAAGATTGATGGCTTTCTTAAAATCCTGGGCTTTCAGAAAAGTGATGTTGATGCAAATCTATACTTCAAGGTAAGAGGTAACCAACCTATTATACTAATATTTTATGTTGATGATCTATTTCTAATAGGAGATGAAGGGATAATAGCTTGGTGTAAGAGGGAGCTAACCTCATAATTCAAGATGAAAGACTTAGGCTTGATGCATTACTTCCTAGGATTGGAAGTGTGACAAAGATAGGGTGAGATATTTCTGGCACAAGGAAAATACATATTGGATGTACTAAAGAGGTTTGGTACGATGGATTGCAAATCCATGTCTACTCCAATGTTTACCAACCTAAGGAAGCTGCATGATTCTGATACAGGTTTAGATTTGGTGGATCCCCCCATGTATAGGAAGCTGATTAGATCATTGATGTACATGATCCACACTAGGCTAGATATATGTTATGCAGTGATTGCAATGAGTTAGTTCATGACTGAATGGAGATAGAGACACTGGGTGGCAGCAAAGCACATATTGAGATATCTCAGAGGGATCATTACTTATGGTCTGAGATATACATCCAGTGGTGGTTTATTTATGCATGGGTACGTAGATGTTGACTGGGCAAGTAGCCCAGTGGATCAGAAGAGTACTTATGAATACTGCTTTAGTTTAGGATCCACTATGATCTCTTGGTCAAGCTGAAAGAAGGGATCCATTGCATAGAGTACAATAGAGGGTGAGTACATTGTAGCAAGTGATGCTATCAAGGAAGCAATATGGCTCAAAAATTGGTTTATGGGTTGTTTGGTGATAAGATCGAGACGACGATGGTTCACTGTGATAATCAAAGTTGCATAAAATTGACAGAGAACTTGATATTTCACCACAGATCAAAACATATTGACATGAGGTACCACTACATCCGAGACTTGGTCTAGAGAAAAACTGTAAAGTTACAGGACATAGCCATGAGCGAGCAAATAATTGATATCTTGACCAAGCCTCTGACCTCGAGACAGTTTGTGTAGCTGAGAGGAAAGCTTGGTGTGGATGAGAATGACTCCCTTTCTAAGAGGGAGTGTTAAATTTGGTAGAATCGACAATCATTCTCCAATGAGAGGCCATATGGGCCACCCTAAGGCTAGCTAGGGAGATTTGGAGAATCAACCAGTCTTGTGAGGTATTGAAAAAATCCAGGGGAACGTACAACCTCTGTGAGGAAAACCAAAAGTCAGGACAAACAAGATTCTATGTGAGTATAATGCAAAAGTCATGGGGAATGTACAACCTCTGCGAGCATAGACAGTCTAGTGCAAAATCCAGGGGGAACGTACAACCTATGTGAGCATAGACAGACTAGTGCAAAAGTCAGGGGGAACATACAACCTCTGTGAGCCTAGTCAAACCTTGTGAGCCATGAGAAAAAGTCAAGGCATATAGAAAAAGTTAGGTTGAATATAAAACTCCTATGAGATAGAAACAAACAATATTCCTAATATTGCAAATGATATAATTGTATTGATCTAGTGCGTTGGCATGTGTAAAGATTATCTACCATGAAGAGAATTTTTAATTGCCTTGTCAAGAGTTGTAACTAAAGTCTTGAGTGTAGTTCTATTTTAGTAATGTTGAGTTGTAAATAAAGTCTTGAGTCTAGTTCTATTTTAGTAATGTTGAGTTTCAACTAAAGTCTTGAGTCTAGTTCTATTTTAGAACTAAAGTGTAATGCTGAGTTGCAACTAAAGTCTTGAGTCTAGTTCTACTTTAGAACTAAAGTGTAATGTTGAGTTGCAACTAAAGTCTTAAGTCTAGTTCTAAGTTCAAACTAAATCATGTCAGTCTTAAGTCTAGTTCTAAGTTCAAACTAAAGTGTAATGCTGAGTTGTAACCAATCTCAAGTATAGTTCTAACTTCGAACTTAAGTGTAAAGTTGAGTTGTAACCAATCTCAAGTCTAGTTCTAAGTTCGAACTAAAGCATGAAGTTGAGTTATGTTTAATGCATGCAATTAGGTTACCATTTCGAGCTTCCCCTCTTCCCCTCTTTAGCCTATATAAGAAGAGTTCAAACCCTCTCTTCAACACAATTCTGCAACACAATTTTCATATGAAGGTTGAGGCTGAAGCAATAGAGGATCACATCAGTGATAAAGAGGCAACATATCAAAGGTGTATTTCAACAAGGTCTTGTAAGTCTTTGTCAGGTCAAAGTCATCTTGGAAAGATCTTTGAGAGAAGAACATTCATGGTGGTTATTTGTAAGAGATATTACATTATTAATGCAATAAAGGAATATTGTTTGTTGGGGTTTTCTCCCTGTACAGGGTTTCCCAAGGGTATATGTGTTGTTGATATGCATGTTTACTTATATACATAATTATTTCTATTTGGTTATGATTTGGAATTGTTGAAATATATTAAGCTGGAATCAAAGTATTGAAGAAAATAAAAGAATTAATCCGCACAAGAATTCAAGCTCATAATTTAACAATAAGTGCATCACTAGCCACTATACCAAGTCACGTGATGAAGGGGATGCATTTTTAGGTGCTCGTGTTTGCAGTGGAAGTCCACTGGCCATTGAATGCTCCAAGTGGGTCTCTACCTCCTCCTCTATTGATGGTCCTGGTGCTATACTCAACCTTATATCGAAGGTAAAAAGAGTAAGAAACTTTGTTCTGGCTATGCATAGTTGCATTAGTTTTGTGCACTTTTGAGGGTTCTGGAGAACCTGCTCCATCTATTCACGCTTGGATGTCGCACTCTACCCATTTGTTGATTCTGGTACTTTATGAGCATCTTGTATCTCCTACTCTTTTGTTGCATCTGCTTCATGCATTGTGCTTTCTTGGGCATCCTCACCCTTGGTCGGTGAGGTGATCTTCTAGTTTCTTTAGGATTGCGGACCCTCCATAGTTTGAATGTATTTTTCTTGCACTGAAGGCTCAGGATGTTGTTCCTTGATGTCTGGATTCAGACCATTCAGCTTCATGCTCTTCTTTGGTGCTTTCAGTTTTGGACCAGAAACTTTTGATCTCAGCTTAGACAATTCTTGAGTTATTCCTCGGAGTTCTTGCTCCGCTTGCTCTAGTTGGTTGAGCTGCATCGGCTCTAGGTTTTTGGTTTGGGGTGGTGTTGGAAACCAATTCACATTTTTTAACTATCTTATAAGCTGCCTACACCAGTGTTTTGCAAACCTTAATTTTTTGTCGCAATTCTCAAATAAAACGACACTTTTATTTTTGCTATATTTGCACACTTGCCTTCGTTTTTTATTTCACGACTGTAAGCATGAAAATTTGGTCTTTCGAAGTCACATTAAAATCATTATTGAATTGTCGTTATCCTCTTTGTCGATATGCCCACCTGCGTTTATATTTTACTTATCATTATGTAGTTGGCAAGACCTTTTGATCTGTACTCATTTGAAATTCTTGGATTGATTGTGTGATTTTGTTTCATTGAGTTTGTGATACATTGGGGATTGTGTTCACATGTTATTTGATCAATCCACTTGGCACATTGGTATACATAAAACACATTGGCACATTGGTTAAACTCTTGGTATGAATTGTTCTATACAACGCATGTCACATAGTCAAAAAATTGGTATTGATTTAAATTTATTTGTTTCGTTTTGGGACTATAACTATTTCTTGCGCGAATGGTTTATCCACTAACCAAAGGTTTTGATTGATTGAAATGGCATATTTATAACACTTATGCATTTTGATTTGAATAGTTGAAAGCACCGACGGTTGTACCATTGGTAATGACTATTCTGCATGGCCAACAAATAACTCCACCACCTTCGCACGATGTCATTAATGCCTCCCCTTATCACTGTTTCACCTCTGTTAGCATTGGTAACCCTTCGAGCGTTCTACTCCTGTGTGTGTTGTGTTCAAACCCTGGCTCATTCACATCGCTTACCGTGAACCCTGTTTATGGCACCAGTGGTGTGAATTGAGCCAAACGACAGTCAAGCCTTGCTACTGTTCAATAACGCCCGAAAAGACTTAGAGAATAGTGGCTGGCTCACATTTGTACAGTGGTTTGAGGGTTTTAATCTATTTGTTGCACAACAGTTCACCCTGAATTTTGATGGGTGTAGGGCTAAAGTAGGCGACATTCAGCTTGAGATGAATGAGGAGTTCATTAGCTCTGCCACAGGGTTAGCATCCACAGGCCAACGATGGTTTAAAAAATCTAAAGTGGAGGAGGTGCCATGGCCTTTGCTGTTCATCTCATGAATGGTTACATCCTGTGACAGAGGTATGGAAATTTCCACGCTTAAACCAATATGGCATGATCTTTTGATGGTGGTTAAACAATTCATGACCTGTGAGGGTCGATATGGATTGGTTTTTCTTTATCACCTTCGGTTGTTAATGAATTTTATGGGTTATCCATTGAATATGCCTTTTTATATCCAGTGAAGTATTTATAAAATGGCTAAGAGGTTTAAAAGAGAAAAGGCCGATAGTATCTTGTTCCACCATGGCCTAATCAGACTCATCGTTGCTCATTACTTAAATCTCCACGGTGATAGTTGGAAAGATTTTATCTCTCGGAATGGTTTTGTGGATACAGAGCCTGTCCAAATTGACAAGCCCGTGGTTAGTGTGACTAAGGTCAAGCCACCCGTGCCTTTCCATACCCTTATACCCTCTCCTAAACCCTCGGTCAACCCTGATATCGATCTACCCGACATCGCAATAGACAAGACAGAGGCTATTAAAAATCCTGTGAGCAAAAAGGTCAATGGAAACCCTACTGTCGATGACAAAGGTAAAAAGAATGCTCGACTTATCTCAAGACTGGCTAGGAATAAACCTAAGCCTAGTGCTGAGCAGAAGCCCATAGTCCTCAGTGAAGACTCAGACTCTGACATCGAACGCTTCCTAACTAGTGAGTACCCTTACTCTCAAGGTTTTTGCTTCAAGCCACCCTATGATTTCGTTTCTAATTTCCCCCCATTCCTAAGGAACAATCCGAGTTACCCAGGGATCAAACTACCTAACGAAACCCTCGGTGATTCCCCCAAACCCTCGACTATCGGGCAGTCATCATGCAACCAATGTGATGTGTGGTTGGAATGATACTATACAGACGTTCCCTTACTTCAATCGAAAATCAAAGCATTGGAAAACCAAGTTACAATGTTGACTAGTGAAAGGGACAAGCTTAGAGCTAATGATAAGAAGCATAAAACCACTGGTTCCATCATTTTTAGGAATGTCGAATCGGCTACAGCCGTCGTCAATTCCAAAATGTTATGACCAAGTTGTCTGCTCATCATCCAGGTATGAATTTTGATATCAATTTCGTTTTATCAATTGCTTGGATTAATATAGTGAATTGGTTTTTGAGTTTTGAAAAGTCTGTTTATTATTCAAAATGACTTTGACATGGTTTGATTATCAAAACGGTTATAAAATCGAATATAGTTTTGATTTGATTACACGATTTGGTCGTACCCAGTTTAGMAATTGATTGGTTTTCATCGAGTTGGATTCATTTTGAATAATTCCAGTGATTCRAATTAATGAAATCAATGGGTTTTTCTTTCAATTGGATTTTGTTTGTATACGATCTAAACATAAGGTTTTTATGCTAAAATTAGAGCACGACTATGTTTTGATTTGATATGATTTCGTTGTATGATTTGATTTTTGAAACGATTTCATAGGATTGAATTGGCTTGATTGTTACGATGTAGTCTTTTAAATTGGAAAAACGACTCTGTTTTATCAACATTCTCGCTTGGATTTGGATTATATCTGACCTTTGTCGAAGATCTCTTCGCTGAAATCATGGAACTGTTTGATTCATAATGGTTGTAACAAACTCAATTTGTTCAATCACTCTTGTTTGGATTGGATTGCTGTGTGTTTTGAGTTAATACGATTGCCTGTTTTGAGTTGGATTCGTATCAAAAATAGATTTAATGTTGCTATGTTGATCTTAATTTTCAAAATGAGTTTGTTAAACTCAGATCGACATATGTTATCTCTGTTGGATTCTTGTGAGAAAATTCGGCTAGTAGATTGTTTTGAAATGAATTCAAGTAATGATTTTGTGGACTGTAAATTGATTGTGTTCACCCCCAATTGGTGATAACAAATGACTAAACGAAGTCCTACATATCATGTTATCAATCGATTAATTCCACGATGATTTCATTTGTGATAATTACATACCAGTTTTGATTTGATTCGCTAATAGCATGGATTGTTTGTTTATGTTAAATATGGTGCGATCAATTTTGAAAATGATCCGGTTGATTCGGTTTGGATTCAAAGTGATCTGCGGGTAGATGAAGCAATTTTTGTATTGATTTCAATTCGTCCATGAATCGATTTCACTACTGTCAGTTATTCAATACGATGTTGGTTACCCAAATTTGTCAAAACAGAGTACATGCATCTCTGTAGTCATTTGATTGATTTTATTCTTGCTTGATTTCAAATTAGTGTAACAAATTTGATTTGAGTGATTTGTTTGTCTTTCAAATAGCTATTAGATACTTGTTAATAGTTGAATTTAATTCTTTAAAGATTTGAATTAATTTTAATGATGATTCTGTGTCTGATTTAGACCAGCTACAGAATCGCAAGATTCTGTAGCTAGTCTTTAGGATTAGATTTTTATTAGTTCTATCAAAAAAATATCCTCCTAACTTGTCCATTTTTGACCTTTTTCAGGTACATCCGAATTGAATTAGGCATGCTATGGCAGTCTATGAGATATTTGTGTGATAAAGTTTTATTTTAGGTTCCTAGTTTAGTCAGACTTGGGATATTTTCCCAGATTTTCTGTAAACAACTTGATAACTTCCACAGGGATGTTTTACCCTCTGGAAAGTCTTTAAATACTTATTATTTTTTGTAATAAGCATCATCCTCACTTGTGGGAGAACCAATCTATGGGTTTCTAATACAAAATGAGACGAGATTTGATGTTATTGCTACAACTTTCGCTTTCAATATATCAATCTTTTGTTTCATGTTTTATGCATGTCAGTTTACAGTTGATTATAGACTACTTTAGCTATCATAATCTATTGCAGGATGATATGATTTGATTAATGTGCTATCCATATCTAATCTCTTTCATTAATTTTTAAAAGTACAGCAATTACTTGGTTTTGGTTAATGAATCACATATTTCTCTTCTTCATTAATTGAATCATTTCGTATAGATCTTTGCATACAGGTTTATCTAACTATGAAGATTTATAAATCATAAGATTGTTGTAATTTTTATGTCTTGTTTGTCCTGTAATCATATTTGAAGAGCACTGCATCTTTCTGTTTATAAGGAGCTCTTGGATAATTCGGTGTGGGTTTCCTCCCTCCGATCAACTAGGACAATCATTACATACAGGACAAACCTGGAGCATTTCTCCAGGTCAGTTTGTTATTTATTTGATAGTTAATTTATTAGTATATTAGTTGTTTAGTTTAGTTAGTTTTAGTTTTATTTCTTGTTCATAAAATTATAAAATCAACAAAAAATATCTCTCTCTCTCTTTGGGCAGAATACAAATGAGTTTTTCTGATTTTCATTCAAATCTGTAAATTGTAAATATTGTATATTTTGTGAATAAGATTTATTTCTGTTAGTAGTTAGATATTTAATTTCTTATATTTAGCATAATATTAGATAGTAGATTGTATATAGAATATTTAGATTTGTTTTAGTTTGTTTTAATAGTTGTTTTTAGTTAGATTAGTTAATTTAGAGTAGTTTTCTTTTTTTGTTTTCTCAGGACTTAGATCTGCTAACAGAGCCGCTAAACCTGTTAGGGTGGTTCATACCAAACGACTTGGGTTATTAGACAACCCTAGACCAGTTCCACTCTCCTAGTTGACGTACGGTCAATTTCGCCCGTCAACAAATGGAGCTAGAAGGAGGGCCTAAATTTAATTAATGGAACGAGGCAGTCGCAAGACTCCTCCACCACCTAATCGCTCACCTATAGTGACTAGAAGCCATTCAAACGATAATATTCCCCCTCAAACAACAATCAATTCAACCGACGATCCACGGATCACAGTTGAGCCAGCAACCCCTAATCCTATAGGTGGTGACATACAAGAGATTGTCCATCAATATCTTATAAAAACACATAGTGCCTTAGCCTGTTTGAGGCAACCAAATCGACCATGGGGCCAACCTTTTGACTTCTCTGATATCAAAGAACAACTAGAAGGCACTAATATCACTATGAATCCTTGAGATCCAACCCTAAATCCTACTGCAAGAGGATCTGGAATACCTCCTTCACCACCTCCATCATCTCCTTCCTCTTCTGGAGGAGATTCCTCTGACGAAGGCAATTCCCCTTCTCAGCCTTCCACACCCATTACCCCAATGGAAAATCAGAACAACCCTGCTAGACCTTGGCTTTACCAGGATGTCATAGCTGTACCTGGAGCTCAACATCCTCTACCTAAACACCCAAAGAAATGGCTTCCCAAGTTTGATCCTGACTCAAAACAGATCGTTGAAGATCACATTAAAAAGTTTATGTTAGCCATAAGACTCTGCAATGTCGAACATGAAGACGTTGTCTGTAGGTTGTTCCCCTAGACTTTCGAGGGAAATGCATCCACATGGTACTTTTCCCAACAACCCCATACCATCATGTCTTGGGAAAAGTTCGAGTCATGCTTTTTGGAAAAGTTTGGAGACGGTAAGCCTCCGGAAGTCCTAGTCATGGACCTTTCTAGCTTAAGAATGAACCCAAAAGAAAAATTTAAAGACTTTAATCAAATATTCTTAACACTTAAAAACCGAATCCCTATGGATTCCATGCCTTCCGAGAATCTTATAATAGCATACTACACTAAAGCTTTGCATCAAAGTATAGCTATTTGGGTCAAACGATCCAAGAAAGCCACGTTGTTAGAAGCCTTCGAGGAGGCAAGCCAGATTGAAAAAGACATACTTAGTCTTAGAGACTCTACTAGCAATGAAACAGAGACTAGTTCTTCTTCCAAAAAGAAAATTGAAATCCTCCCTAGACCCACCCAAAGTAAAACACAACCTGAAAGCTCTGATTTAGAAAACTTAACTAAAGTTGTTCAAAAACTGTCAAATCAAGTTATAGAATTAAAAAGGACGACCAAAGAAGATTCCTCGAGAAAAGGACCTTACAAGCCCCCGTTTCGAAAGCCTCTTCCCACCAACCAACCTAATCCAACCACCGAAGGCCTTAATCTAGAAAGTCTAGAATGTGCCCTTCAAACAATTCTAGAAGCCCAAGATAACTTGATGCCTCCTAAGATTCCGTAGGAGGTAGTTGAATAAGAAACAGTTCAATAAGATGAGTCTTCTCCAAACATTTTTGGACACTTCTCGGATAGAATCTTCCAAGCTAATTTCGAGACAGTACATCCCTATAATACCAGGAGTAAGAGAGAAAACAAAACTTCTAACGAAAACACTACAACTTCACCTCCAAAGCAGTCTAAATCAGCTGAGACTAAATAGAGTAATGTGAACCCCAACTTAGATTACGATGTAGTTGAAGATCTTAAAAAGTTGAGGGCTAACATTTCTGTTTATGAGTTATTGAAATTTCCATTTATGCTACAAAAAATGTTACAAAATATCTCATAGAATGGCAAAAATGGTAATTCAAGTGGTAATAAGGTTGTGCAGAACAAAGTTCCTCAGAAGACTTCCACTAAAAACAATTTTGATCCTCAAGATAAAGGAAGTCTTCCTGTAAGTAATGTAAATAATGTAGATAAAGTAGCTTTAGAAACTGTGAGTAAAAAGCCACAAGCTACCACTCTCATTACTCGCAAAAATGTACCTCCATTCTTGTTAAATTTTTAAATCTTTAATAGAAACATGCACAATTGTATGGTAGACTCAGGAGCGTCATCCAATGTGATGCCATGGTCTGTATGCCAGAAGATTAACGCTGAAGTTGAACCCTCCACCTTAAAAATCATACAACTTGATTGGACAAATGTTAAAGTTATAGGTGAACTAAAGAATGTGCTTATTAGATTATTGTCTAACCCCAAGGTTCATCAAGTCATTGATATTATTGTTGTGGATATTCCATAAGTGTATGGTCTATTTTTAAGCAAGGACTAGTCGGAACAACTACACAGCTATTTCACGACAGATTGGTCTCACCTATGGCTTCCAGAGAACGACAAGCCTAACAAGATCAAGGTAAATCGTGAACGATACCTTAAGTTCATAGTCACAGATTTGAACGATCCCAATGAACCATTTACACCTTCTACTAATTCACCCAAAGTACAAGGGATGGACATCGTTTTCGGCAATTTCGTGGCCGAGGCTTCAGCTATCATCAATCCAGAACAACAGTCCAAGATTGTAGCATATGTGCAGCCAACAGCTTCTATGCAATGGTCTCATGTACCCGATGGAAGTCAAATTTGGTCTCTTTATTTTGACGGGTCAAAGTCCAAAGAAGGAGCTGGAACAGGCTACGTTATTATCGATCCGGTAGGTAACAAAACATTGATTGCATGTAGGTTAGAATTTGAATGTACTAACAACACTGCAGAATATGAGGCTTTACTGCAAGGTCTCAGAAAAGATTTAGATATGAACATTAAAAATTTGACCATCTTTGGCGACTCCGAAATAGTGGTTAGACAGGTAAGATATTCTATCCACTGTCTGTCTCTGCATCTCAAAAGCTACCAATCCGAGGTATGGAATTTAATGAATAAATTTGCTTCTTTCAATATAAATTATGTTCCTAGATTGAATAACTCTGAAGCATATCTATTAGCTAATGTAGCCTCTAAACTTCTTCCTGTAGAAGGCTTGTTCCCAGACGCATTCTCCGTCGAGYTGTTGTTCAGGCCATCCGTTCTYGACAACATCATGAACTGGAGAGTCTTTGACGATGATCAATAGATTATCAACTTTCTGCACATGGAAGAAACCTTTCAAGGYGCGGCGATACAYGAACACACACACGATGACAATTTGYRYGATTTCAYGGTAATACCAGATCCGAGAACTCCTKAATCTTCATYGGACATGGTAAACTCGATCCCTAAATMTGTAGTTAGATTAGAGAAATTTTATGATCTTCAAGATAAATTTWAAAAGAYGGTCAACTGTAAAACCAATAGTTCCTCGTTATCTTATGAAAAAGTAAACTTAGGAACTAAGGACAATCCGCAGTGCATTAATCTAGGGGTAGGATGTTCTGAACAAGAAAAAGTTTCATTTATTAAATTKTTCAAAGAATTTAAASATGTCTTTGCTTGGACCTATGATGACCTTAAAAATTTCGACCCTAACATCATACAGCATGTCATTCCTATGAARCCCYAGACCTTACCCTTTCAACAAAAACTGAGAAAAATGCACCCTAAGATTGAACCGATCGTTCAAAAAGAATTGAATAAGCTTCTAAATGCTAAGATAATTTTTCCTATTAGGCACACTCAATGGGTTTCTAACCTTGTCCCAKTCYGAAAGAAAAGTGGCAAAATCYGACTCTGTGTCGATTTCCAAAACCTTAATAGAGCRTCTGATAAAGACAACTATCCTGTCCCACCCATGGAATAGATCCTTCAAYAGGTATCTGGTTCTGAGAGGCTATCCTTACTGGATGGTTTCTTGGGATACAACCAARTCCTGATATCTCCACTAGACCAACTTAAAACTACCTTCYGTACCCCATGGGGCACTTATGCTTATCGAAAAATGCCCTTTGGATTGATTAATGTTGGTGCCACTTTTCAGAGAGCAATGAACATTKCTTTCYGAGGCTTAATCAATCAGTYCGTCGTAGTTTACTTAGATGAYGTGACTGTATTCTCTAAAAAMAAAACTRATCATCTAGCTCACTTACGAGYCGTTCTACTGYGATGTCGTAAACACAACATCTCCTTGAATCCTAAAAAATCCATCTTTGCAGTAGAATAGGGTAAACTCTTAGGATTTATTGTGTCAAGAGAGGGGATGATTATCGACCCCRAAAGGACTCAAGTCATCGCAAAAYTTCCCCCTCCTACRTCCAAAAAATCTATGAAGTMTTTCTTAGGCCAGATTAACTTTGTGAGAAGATTTGTCCSYAGCTTCTCTGAAATGGTCAGACCCTTGCAGAACCTAATTAAGAAAGACACCCAATATCACTGGGGACCCCTAGAAAATYAAGATTTTAATGCAATAAAGAAGGCCATAATAGACGCCCCATCTCTCATGAGCCCCGATTTTTCTCAAGACTTTACACTSTACACTTTTGCTTCTGACYGTTCCTATGCCACCGTCCTAACCCAAAAGAATGCCAAAAACAATGAAGTACCCATTTCCTTTATGAKCTCTRCTTTCAAAGGCACTGAACTTAATTACCCAGTGGTAGATTGGCAAGCCTACRTTGTTTTCAAAGMAGTCAAGCACTTYCGGTCCTATCTTTTGAAGTCAAGGACGAAAGTCACTGTCCCTTACCCARCCGYSAGGAACTTGTTAGTGCAGAAGAACTAGGTGAAAAGAGAGCTAACTAGGTCACCTCCTTRCAGGAGTATGACTTAGAAATCACCCCAGCTCAGATAGTGAGAGGCCAAGGGTTATGAAAGTTAGTTGYTGATTCARCAGCAGGATAACAAGTAGAAAGCGATACGTCAAACCTAAGACAACACGATMAAAATCTAATCTGTTGCGTACAAAACCCTATCAGTCCTTGGTATGATGATATAAGGTTTTGTCTTGAACATGGGCCAGCCCCCCATCAMTTGGATCCCGCTAAAATAAGAGCGTTGAGATTAAAGTCTGCCTCCTTTCATCTGGTTAATGGTATCCTATTTCGTYAAAATTTTGACGRCATACTGACGCGTTGTCTTGAAAAAGACGAAGCAGAAAAAGTCTTCCTAGAMTTGCATGCAAGAGAAGTTGGTGGCCATTTTGGTGGTGACACCACTRCCCATAAGGTTTTAAGAGYTGGTTATTACTGGCCCACTCTTTTTAGAGACGCCCATGCCTTGTGTCRTAAATGTATTATTTRTCAGAAARCATCAGGGMGGTTACAAAAACCAGCCTTTCCTTTGCATCCCATTTCAGTARATTCTCCTTTTCAACAGTGGGGCCTTGATATCATAGGTCCAATCAACCCTCCATCCTCACAATAGAAAAAGTTTATTKTGACAACCACAGACTATTTTACCTGATGGTATGAAGATGTTGCGTTAAGAACTGTCAACACCAGTCMGGTAATTGTCTTTCTAAATTCGAATATTATCACTTGTTTTGGTATCCCTGACTGTTTAGTATTCGATAACGCTTCTTACTTTTCCTCTCTTGAGATGAGMAATTTCTCTTTGGAAAAAGGAATTAAATTGAACTATTCTGCTAGTTATTACCCCCAGGGCAACGGATTGGCAGAATCAACAAACAAGAATTTGATTAAAATCATCAAGAGAATGGTGGTTGAAAATCACAAGAATTGGCACAATGCACTGTTAAACGCGCTATGGGCTGATAGGGTAACACCAAAAGCTGCTATAGACAACTTCCCATTTTTTTCTCGTTTATGGCAGAGAAGCAATTATGCCACCTCACATTCTTCTTCCTTCGCTTCAGTTATCACAGAAAATTCAAGAAGAGGATTGTCCCCCTTTGGAAAACTGAATTAACGCTTTGATGAAGCTAGAAGAGGTAAGAGCCCAAGCTCAACGTAAGTTAGATCAGCATCAACTATTGGTTAAAATATGGTTTGATTCTAACTCTTCTTCTGATAGGAATTTTGAAGTAGGTGATCTCGTCTTGAAATGGGACAAACCGCATGAAGGAAAGGGAGAACACACTAAATTTTAAAACTTGTGGTTTGGACCGTTTTTAATTGCTGAAAAGTTGGGTCCCAGTTCGTTCCGATTGTAGAATCTTGAGGGACAGCCTGACACCTATCTGGTGAATGGACAAGCCTTGAAAAGATTCTTTGCTTGAAAACAACCCTTGTACGATATGTACATATTTTTCTTTTTCTTTTTTTCGTTTGTTTTTTGTTTTTGATTTCCCCTTTGATTTTATCAGTTTGTGTTTTTGGAAATACACATACCTGTATAATGAGCTATTCCGCCAAAGAAAATAGAAAATTTCTTCGCTGAAACAACTTCTAAGAAAATTGTAAAAACATGAATGGTATATTTCTGAAATTTATATCGGTGTTCGTAAAAAGTCTGTTGTTTGAAAGGAGTTGACTGATTTTGATCTCTGAGTAAAGCTTGTCGTGATCATCTATTATCTTTTTACACTGTCCCTATTCCTTAAAGGAATGACTCAGAAGATGTCTCCCTGTCTTAGGAAGTTTTTTTTGTAAATAAAACATCTCTAGATCTTAATAAAGGACAGTTCTAAAAAATTCTAATGAGATCAAAAAAAAAATAAAAAAAATGTTGAAATATGATGACTTTCAGCGTCACCCTGCTCAACTATATATCTTTAATATATATATATATATTATTAATAGAGCTGTGGGAAGTGCTTGTAAACCCATCGGGATGCTGAACAGGTCTGTTGGCAGTGGGTAAATGCATGCATGACGCCAAGACAACTTCGTCGGGGTACTGAACAGGCCTGCTAGCAGCGAAGCAATGTCGGGTATATGAAAATTTGCAAATAAGAAACCTCTTAATGTCCTTTATTCTAATCTAGAACTTCTTGGCAAGATACAGATGTTAGAGTGGGTTAAATGGCAACCCTATCGAGGCTATGGATGCCTGCTGGCAGCAGTGGCTCTGTCAACAGTATTGGAGATTTTATCTTTAATATCGTGACTCGCTGGTATTAAGACTGTTATATGTTTTCATCTTTTAAAACACTACTGGAATAGTTGGTTAATGATGATGTTTATACGATTTTCTGGTTGTTGTTTTTGAGTTGGAATTATCTTTGTTGTCCTAATCTGAATTTGTTCTTTTGGCAGAGATAACTTCTTCTACCAGTGTGTCACCCTTGTTGGCAGCCAATTCACATTTTTCCACTATCTTATAAGCTGCCTACACCAGTGTTTTGCAAACCTTAATTTTTCGTCGCAATTCTCAAATAAAACAACACTTTTATTTTTGCGATATTTTTACACTTGCCTTCATTTTTGTTTTCACGACTGTAAGCGTGAAAACTTGGTCTTTCGAAGTCGCATTAAAATCATTATTTAATTTTTGTTATCCTCTTTGTCGATATGCCCACCTGCGTTTATATTTTACTTATCATTATACAGTTGGCAAGACCTTTTTATCTGTACTCATTTGACATTCTTGGATTGATTGTGTGATTTTGTTTCATTGAGTTTGTGATACATTGGGGATTGTGTTCACATGTTATTTGATCAATCCACTTGGCACATTGGTATACATAAAACACATTGGCACATTGGTTAAATTCTTGGTATGAATTGTTCTATACAATGCATGTCCTATAGTCAAAACATTGGTATTGATTTCAATTTATTTGTTTGGTTTTGGGACTATAACTATTCCTTGCGTGAATGGTTTATCCACTAACCGAAGGTTTTGATTGATTGAAATGGCATAGTTATAACACTTATGCGTTGTGATTTGAATAGTTGAAAGCGTCGATGGTTGTACCATTGGTAATGACTATTCTGCATGGCCAACAAATAGCTCCACCACCTTCGCACAATGTCATTAATGCTTCCCCTTATCACTGTTTCAACTCTGCTAGGATCGGTAACCCTTCGAGTGTTCTTCTCCTGTGTGTGCTGCGTTCAAACCCTGGCTCATTCACATCGCTTACCGTGAACCCTGTTTATGGCACCAGTGGTGCAAATTGAGCCGAACGACAGTCAAGCCTTGCTACTATTCGATAACGCCCGGAAAGACTTAGAGGATAGTGGTTGGCTCACGTTTGTACAACGGTTTGAGGGTTTTAATCTATTTGTTGCACAATAGTTCGCCCTGAATTTTGATGGGTGTAGGGATAAAGTAGGTGACATTCAGCTTGAGTTGAATGATGAGTGTTATCACTGAAATTTCGTCCGCACAAGGCGACAAGAACTCCGCATCGTCAACACAGAAAAACAGTCATTCATGGCACAAGGTTAATTCCAGAGCACAACAAAAGGGGTCAAAACTATACAAAATGGCCAAAAAATTACAAGGCGCTTCCCACCCACTGGGCGTGCGCACGCGCGCGCATAACATCTTCGTACCTGGAGCGCATATGCGTGGCTGTGGGGTGAAAAACCCGCGTGCCTGCCAAACGACGCATTTATGAAACTGGTCGGCCTCCCAACCACCAATGGATCGGCTCCCAAGTCGATTTGACACCAAATCCGAGCTCAATCTGCGTGGGGAGTTTGGTCAAAGACCTAATTGTGCCCTAAAGAGCCCCTTTTCACATTCAAAAGAGGTCGCATAATAACCCAATGCTTGGCTATAAAAATCCATGAATGACCACCATTTCTTGAAGGAATTATTCATACTGTTATGCTGCTGAGATTGCTAGAGACCCCTTCTTTGGCAACACACATTGTAAGCTGCATTTCATAAGCTATTCACCCCTCACTTGAGTGAATAAGCTTGGAGTTCTTTCACCCACATTTCATCTTT
>ML799696.1:167285-187978 GCA_009831015.1 Picea engelmannii | reverse complement strand
TATATATATATATATATATATATATATATATATATATATATATATATATATATATATATATATATATATATATATATATATATATATATGAATTATACATACAAAAATGAAATAATTAATAAAATTGTAAACATTTAAATTTTACATGAATGATGATGATGATATCATGATACATAGTACAAATTCATTATTCATTGATACAATGAATCATGATACATCATACAACTAGTACTAAGTTCTAAGTTCTAACATAAAGCATGAATCATGATAAATATTAAAATCATAATGACAAACATTGGAATTTGAAACACAAGAAATTCAAACCATAAACTGCAGTTTTCTCATTAAGTCATCAAAATCAAAATGTGTTACATAGACTCATTCAAGATACCAAAGAAGAATGTTGTCAACACTAATAGTTCTGAGAATGAGATGACGACCTTTTTATCAGATGCCATGAAAAGGATGGAAGCTAGTTTTGTTAAACAAACAGAAACACTCCAACAACAAAACCAAGCCATGCAAAACAAGATAGTTCATTTTAAAAGGAAAGCCCAACAAAACAGGTTTCAACCAAGAGATGGTGGTTGGGATAAGCCTAGGAAACCTCAACATAATCAAAATAAAAAAGTTCTCAATCCTCTAGAAATAAATAATGTGGCGGATGAAGAACCCTTACCATGGTGCAACCCTTGTAATCTACCACATAACCAAGAGAGTTGTATGGTTGCCAAAGAGGACACACCACTGGCAAGTGAGATTTACATGATGGACCAAGTAATTATATCAACTTTGTGGGTGATTTGTTTGATATGATTAATAATATCTCCAACACTTCTAATGAACAAGTCAAAGGGGAAAAAGAAAAGAGTCTTGACCAAGCCACCATTGCTAAAGATTTAGTTCCCAAGCCAACTTAGGAAGAAATCAAACGAAGGATTAGAGAAAAGATTGAGTCACATACCAATGAAGGGGTAAACAACATCAATCACAACCTCAAAATACACAAATCCAACAACCCCAAAGTGCACCTAGTCCACAATCTCAAGGTACTCAAGATCCCTAACCCTAAGTCCACAATTTGGCACGCTTTTCTGCAGGACACGTGTCCTGGAATCATGACACGAATTTATGTTGTGTTGGACATGATTTAATTTTGTGTCCCATACACATGACACGTAGCTGCATCAAATCCGACACATGTCAGTTCGAATCGTGTCGAATTCGACGGACCCGAGACATAGAGGGGGTTTAGGACGTGTCCTGTGACTTAGCAATGCACATATTGAATGACACTGCATAGTCAATTATTTAATCACTAAACAATGAGCATCTCTCCAACTATTACCATATATTGATTATTAAATCATTAAGCAATATGCATTGCTCTAACTATCACCTTATATTATTCTCTCTATTACCTTATATTGATTAACTAATTGGATTACTAAATGCTAAATATAAGATTTTTCGTATATTGATTAACTAATTTGGATTACTAAATGTTAAATATAAGATTTATTGATTATTATCACTCAGATTTTAAGAACCTCAAGAATACTCCATCATCACATAGTTTCCATGTCAACCCATCCATAATAAATGTGCACAATGACTCCTTGTTCAATTTTAAATTCCAAACATGATGTGAAAAAACAATGAACTATTGTACTCATGTTGTAACTATTAATAATTTTGTTCAGTTATCTGTGTTAACCTGGATTCTACCAACATAAGCATCAATTTAAAGCTCAGTTTTTAGAGCCTCGGCTCTCTGCCTAACTATTTTCTAAGAATGATTTCGGGAAAAAAAAAGTTGTGGAGTTTTAAATTATTGAACTTCAACCTAAATAAGGCAAGAGGAAAACCTCCCCTTAAAAAAATTGACCCTATGCACCACTATATACACATCCTCTTCATAGAACTTCATCCAAAAATTCAAAAAAACCATAGGAATCAGATTATCAGATTTTGATAATTGAGTTGAGGTAATAATCATAAAAAAACTTCAAGGTGAAATTAATTATACTATAATAAGATCCAGAGAATAATACATAGAAATAACCATGAATGCGATTCTTTATTGGTGTATCACATTTTTGTGTGAAATGCATTATTTTTATACAATTGACATTTCATTAATATTCAATTCAGCAATGTGTTTTTTTAATGTAGAAGTTTGAATTAATAGAAAATATCAGAAACATTGTTTCACTAAGTCTTGATAGCCACAATAAATATACCTATGAAATATTCAACAGCTGAGAAATACTTCATGTAATCAAATAATTCCCTCTTGATTTATTTCCTTTATTCATTGAGTTCAGTTAAATATTGATCCCACCAATCAAATAAAAAGAATTTCATATTACAATTTCAAACATCAAACCTTGTAACTTTAACAATCCATTAAAAGTTCTACGGAAAACCCCTCAAATAAAGTGTAGACTTCTCTGTTAGCAATATGATGGATAGATGGTATTTGATCCTTTTGATATGATGACATAGAGCCTAAACATTAATCAGTTTTGCAGCAGGGAGAGTAAGGAGCCTTTCTTCCGTGGAATCTCTCATTTCTCTTTTCCAAAAACCGCCGAATAGAAAATTTTGGAGTCGTTGGAGTATAGAGTGAATTTATACAGTGAGTTTTATTTCTGAACTCTCTAATAGTATCAACAGACTTGAATTACATTTAACATGTCATTTTAATTAATAATGCATTACTAGCAGAGAAAATAAATCTACACTACATCGATATCATAAAAACCTCCATAAGATAATATAATACCTACATAAGCATGATTATGCAACCCACTTGAGGTGCCTTACACGTGCAACCATACACTTGTCTGCATGAAATGCTATCCATTTGTTGATTACAGTTACCATCTTGACTCGTACTTGGACATGTTGGTTGAAATCTTGAAAAGTGGATTTGCAAAAGCAGAGGTTGTTAGTGTCTGCACCACTCGAACCCAAATCGAATATGATAAAGAGAAAGTTACCCGTAAGTTCGTTCGAAGAATTTTACATTCTCTCTGATTCTGATCTACACTAGTTGTTTGGTTCAGATCTCGCAAAGATCATTCAGATCAGTAACCATCTTATGAAGAGAAAATTTCTCCCAGAATGTCTAATAGTTGCGTGAAGTAGAATACGAATCCAAAGTTTAATTGACAATAATCTCCATTTGCGGCCATGGTTGAATCAAATGGAAATTGATACACAATTTGAACAATTATTGTTTCGTAAAGTCCATTGTTGGCCCTTGACCAAGTTTTGGGATTTTCTTGGTTATCTTGACCTATTTTGGGACTTCGACAACTTGTCAAAGGAGAAGCGCAACACGAAGCAGAGATCACGAGATCTCGGCCCACTTTTGGGTCCTTTTTGGGTTTTTGGGAATATGTAACAGGAAGGGGATGTTGGCCCATGGGTTTACCCATGTTTAGGCCTATTTTGTATGTATATATAGATGTCTAGGCCATATAGAGAAGTAGTGAAATTGACATCTATGTGATGTAGGCTAAGTGCCAAGAGTTGAATCTGTGTGATCAAGGATTTGTGCATTTTGTGTAAGACTTGCAGAGCTGAGTACAAGCCCCTATGAGAGACTGTAGAAGGCTTTGTGTTGTAGCGCAAGGAAGAAGGTTCTAGCGAGCTGCGTAAATCTTTTGTCATGTGCGGAGTAAGGGTTTTGATGGCTCTGTGCTTGTAACCAATTGACCGAAGAATATAAAGAAGAAGAGTTGGTGGACGTAGCCCCAGGGTGGGGGTGAACCACGTAAACAATGTGTTGTGTGCTTTGTGCTTTGTCTTGATGTGTTCATATGTTTTATGCTAAGTGCTCTGATATGTTTAGATAGATCTATTTATGCTTTGTTCTTATCATATGTGAGAATGTTAGATCTGATCTAGATAGTCATGTTTAGTGCTTGATATGCTCATTCTGATCCATTTGTATATGCTAAGTGCTTAAATACTGTAGATTGGTGTGAATACTGCGAAGCTCTGTTGTATCAGCAAATTGAAGTGATTACATGTTAAGGAACTGACGGTGCTAAGAGTTGTATTAAGTATTATAATCACATATCTGTATCCTAGCTAAGGTTGCAGACACTTGAGTCCTGCAACCACCCCTGCCTCTACCTCGGGTGAGACTTCATGTGCTTCGCAGGTGTTGCCAAAAGGGTCGGTAGTTAGGGTTTTTTTGGTGTGTTGTTCTAGTGTTGAATGATGGGTCTGCCCCTGTGCCAACAAATGGTTCTGTTGCCAGGACCTGAAACTATGATTGCTGGGAACTGAGAAAGAAGAAACTTTGTGCAAAGATCCATCCTGACACTGTGAAAGCTTTATGCTAAAGAAAGAAGATTAGATTTGAAAGAAAGAAGCATGATCTGAAGAAAGGAGGTCAGATCTAAAGGAAAGAAGCAAGATCTGAAAGCTTTGTGCTCTAAGAAAGGTAAGAATAAAAGAGGTAATATCTACAAGCTTTGTGCTCTGATAAAGGTAAGAATAGTTAAAAAATTTAGATATGGAAGCTCTGTGCTCTTTAGAAGTAAGATAAGTAGAAATTTGTGTTTCTATAGTATGGATCTAAGTATGATTGATAGGATCTATCCTAGCTTGAAAACTAGGTCACTAATGGATGAAAGAAGGTTTGATATGAATAGATCTGATAATAATCATGAAAGATATGTTATACCTATGCATAGAAAAGATGTTTGGACTAACAAATGGATGCAGGATCCTAGAAAGAATTTGTTGCAGGTTAGTTCATACGATCCTAGCACACATAATAGAAGAGGTTGGGGATCATTTAAAAGAAAGAGAGGGTTAACCCTCTGTTATAGTTGCAGAAGACTGGGACACCTGGCTAAGGAATGCCTTGTAAGGCTATGGACCATGAAGTGTTGGATTTCCCTAGAATGATCGCTAAGCTTGAAAAAATGACTCTGAACCAGGATAACCATAAGGCAGATCTAGAAACTAAGACTACAATAGAACCCCAGAAAGAATCAGAGAAGGTATTACTACAGATGAAAGACACCTTGGATGACCATCGACATGTTAGACTATCAGAGATTTTTAAAGACAAGGAGTGCCTTGAAGAAAAAATAGGGGACTTCGACATTGACTGTGTTCTATATGAGGAAACACAAGTGAATATCATAACAGAAAGAAATTGGGAAGTTATAGGAAGGCCTGCTATGATCCCTTCACTATGGGGAATAGGGTTATTCAGAGGAAAGATGGTAAACTTATGCGGGAGGCTCGCTCAGATAAATATGACCGTCAATGGAACTTCGACAGAGGAACATTTTGAGATTATTAAGTTTATTGAAGACAACACACCGTTTACCATGTTAATAGGAAAACCTTGGATTGTCAGAGCTCAAGCCAGACGAAGGGAAGAAGAAGAAGCCTTAGAGCAGAAGAAGCAAGACTTAAAAGATTTCATGACTAAAAGGATCACACAATTAATTGAAGAATAGGAGAACAAATCAAAGCTATTTGACACTAGCAACCTTGATGTTGAAGCTGTAGGAACATCAGAAGACCCCTAGAATACTGAAGTACCTATCCTAGACAAAGAAAAGGTATTAACCCCGAGTCCTTGGAAAGAATCTCAACAGCGCGCAGTAACTATGTTAAAACAAGACAAGAATCAGAATGGAAAAAGAACTACCGAGATGAAGCTCACTGGAAAGAAGGCGAGGAAACAATGTAAGAAGAGAGATAAGTTGTAGAAGGCTCCAGAGGGAACTTTGCAGAGAGAAAATTTGCAGAATTGGAGCTTCGTCGGGATATCAGAATAGCAACACATGGCACTTTGCCATGGTGAATCAATATAGTCATTGGACCTGATATATCCATTCGAATTCCACTCCAAACAGACATAAAAGAAATAAAGGTTTGTCCTCAGAACATTGGACTGCACCATAACATATCGAACAAGAGTTAATAGGGACTCATAATCATTGCATGGAGGTGATGATGAAGAGATAGATGGCACAAAAGTGGAACAGAAGAAAGGCGAAGTCACACCGCCTAGAGACGAGGAGGACCCCTCGAAGAAAAGGAAGGTTTCCCCTCTGAAACCTTCCTCAAGGAAGAAATCGAAAGCAACTAGGACTAAGTTTGAGAGCACCCTCACCTCAGACGACTTCGACTTCATCATCGCAGCACTGAATGATGCTTCGTTGGAGATAGCATAGAAGAAGGAAGCTAAGAAGGAGGAGATGTTCAATCAGATCAAGGTTGAACTTCAAGAAGTGCAGCAGGCACTACAGTCTAGCCGCGTAGGTTCTACTGCGCCTCTATAACCAAGAACACTAGAAATAGGAGATGAGCTAGCTCAACTCCACCAGATCACTGATATAGTCGACACTCACCTTCGACGAGCACAGGAGGAGATAACACAAGCTACCCAGTCTTTGGCACAAGCACAGGAAGACCTTCTAGAGCAGCGCAATACTGCCGAACACGAGAAGCTTACTTTGCAAGAGAGGTTCAATGAAGAAAAATCCCAGCTGCATAAAGAAAAGGAACAGTTGCTCGCAGAGAAACTCAAAGTACAGGAGATGGTCCACAGATCACTTCGCTCTGTGACAATCATTGAAGTAAAGGCCGAAGAACGAGTTCCACAACAAGTGGCACAACTCGAAGACGTAATCCAACAACTCCAGTAGCGCATAGCAGACCTAGAGCTTTGCACTCTTCCAGAGACCCCTCAAGACGTACGAGACCAAAGGGAAGCCACTGCCTGCAACGCAGTTGACAGATTAAAATCTCTTGCCTCGGAGTGCAAGCAGCTGAGTAACCAGAGTGCTCAATAATATGAAAACCTCAGTAAGAATCCGAAGTTACAGGCGCTGGAGTCGCAGCTCCAAGAAGTGAAGCAACACACAAATACACTACAGGCGCAGCTGAAGGCCCTGTCCGCTGTAGACAAAATGGAGAGGTCTCATGAACAACGTACAACTCAGCAACAGATCCATATTCTTCAAAGCAAAGTGATGGAAGTCACTCAATGACTTCAACCTATGCAAGATAAGGCATGCATGTTGTTTACAGAGGTCGAGAGCTAAGGAGTAGAGCTAGAACATGTTGTCCTCACAGAAGAACAATGCCTAAAAGGACCAGTGAATGAAACAATAATACAAGAGCTCACTGAACAAGAGGCCACAACAAAGCAGCAAGTTGAATCAACTCAAGCCAAGCTTGAGGCGTTCGAGGTAGAATTGCTCAGAACAGAGTGACTCAGGATGATTCGTAGGTGAGTGTTGGGGGCCTGTTGGCCCTTGACCAAGTTTTGGGATTTTCTTGGTCATGTTGACCTATTTTGGGACTTTGACAGCCTGTCGAAGGAGGAGCGCAAGACGAAGCAGAGATCACGGGATCTTGGCCCACTTTTGGGTCCTTTTGGGTTTTTGGGAATATGTAATGGGAAGGGGATGTCAGCCCATGGGTTTACCCATGTTTAGGCCTATTTTGTATGTATATATAGATGTCTAGTCCATATAGAGAAGTAGTGAAATCGACATCTATGTGATGTAGGCTAAGTGCCAAGAGTTCGATCTATGTGATCAAGGCTTTGTGCATTTTGTGTAAGACTTGTAGAGCTGAGTGCAAGCCCCTGTGAGAGATTGTAGAAGGCTTTGTGTTGTAGCGCAAGGAAGAAGGGTCTAGCGAGTTGCGCAGATCTTCTATCCTATGCAGAGTAAGGGTTTTGATGGCTCTGTTCTTGTAACCGATTGACTGAAGAATATAAAGAAGAAGAGTTGGTGGATGTATCCCTAGGGTGGGGGTGAACCACGTAAACAATGTGTTGTGTGCTTTGTGCTTTGTCTTGATGTGTTCATATGTTTTATGCTAAGTGCTCTGATATGTTTAGATAGATCTATTTATGATTTGTGCTTATAATATATGAGAATGTTAGATCTGATCTAGATAGTCATGTTTAGTTCTTGATATGCTCATTCTGATCCATTTGTATATGCTAAGTGCTTGAATACTATAGATTGGTGTGAATACTACAAATCTCTGTTGTATCAGCGAAGTGAATAGTGATAACATATTAAGGAACTAATGGTGCTAAGGATTGTATTAATTATTATAATCACAGATCTATGTCCTAGCTAAGGTTGCAGACACTTGAGTCCTACAACCACCCCTGCCTCTACCTCAGGTGAGACTTCATCTGCTTCGCAGGTGTTGCCGAAAGGGCCGGTAGTTAGGGTTTTGTTGGTGCGTTGTTGGTGTGTTGAACGTTGGGTCTGCCTCTGTGCCAACATCCATCGTGATGCAGTTCATATCTTTGTGAGATGCGGGACCAACAGAAAATGTATAGCCACCACCACGCTTAGCACCCCTTCCGAGTTTAGCTCTTGTTCAAGAGCCAGATTATGTCTTTCTAGATCGAGACCCAACTTATGTATGAGCCAGTCCCTTATGATCGAGACTTAGCAGTAGATCCATAAATAGTAGTCGGTCAAGAAGATATGTGTTCAGTTGATCGAGAACGAGGCCCACTTGACCTTAACTAATGCAATCAATTGGACTAGATCAACCCTCAAAACACTCTTTGGGCTTGGTAAGGAACACAAATTTTCCTTTCCGACAACCTCTTGGAATGCTAGATCAGCATGTGGAAGAATCATTCCAACGATTGCACAGGATAAGCCCGAGTCCATGCTTCCATTGATTCTTCAACCAGGTAAGTTGTTTTCTTTGTAAATTTGTAATTGAAAAGATAGTTTTGTGGTTTAGCTTAAAAAAATGTTGTTCATGGTTCGAAGCATCTCACTATTTTTCTCCTTTACCTATTGCAATGCTCGTTGTCACACCTTTCTTCATTTTAATAGTAGGGTTAGATTGATTGTGTTGCTAACAGGGATTTGTGCAACCATTGAGTTTGGATTGTGGTCACGCCTTAGATATGGTGTCTTCCTTAACCTTGCGTTGGTTAGAAACCCTTCTTATCCCTTACCTTACTTGGACTGTAAGATTTTTGTTTTGTTTGGGTATGAGAACAATCTCTTGACCCCTTTTCTGAGCTTCCAGATTCAATCTAGGCACTCCAAATTTTCGAAAATCTTATGAGTAATTTTCAAATTAAGCAGCGATCCACAGTTGAATTTTGTAAAGAAGTTAAAAGATCAAGACCCTTAGATCCCCATCACACATCCTAGTAGGTGATTATTCAACTTCCATAAGTGATGCAAATATTGTCTATGCAACGTTGGATCATCTGGATGGTTTGCAAGGTAATGACAAGTATAGTTTCAGAAAACTACATTTGAAATGTGATGAAGAATAGCCTGTATGACCAGTAGAAGACTCAGATTAATCTAACCCTAGTCACCAATTTGCATTAGTTGTTGTACAAAGATGCAAAAGGAAAGAAGCACAAGGCGTACTTGAAAAAAAAATAGGAGTGAGATCATAGTCTCAACAGTGGTTCTTGGGAGCCCCCAGCTCTAGATGTTGATTGGGATTGGGCTGAGAGAACATATAAAATCCATGGGAATTCATGTAGTCTTGGATCAACCCGTCGTACGCCTAGGCATGGGCGATAATCCAATGAACTTAATGTGCGTTCCTATCACACACCCAATAAAGAAATCTCTTCTATAGGTCATTGGAATAACTAAATTTGGCAGCCATATAGAGGAACCAACCCTCAATCCATACACAATTATAAAGAAATTGAGACGTTGTATTAGTTCGATGCAAATAGATGAAAATTATTGTATTACTTTGCATGAAAATCACTTTATTATTGTGCATGAAAATTACTATATCATTGTGCATGAAAATTATTGTATTATTGTGCATGAGGAAGAAAAAGGTGCATGTTTCTTTGCATACCTTTGTTTAGCTTGACCACCTTAGCTATATCCGTTTCTTTGTTATATAGAAATATATCGGTTTCTTTGCTATATAGCAATACAACAAGTTGTCTGGGTTAAACAAAGCTCAAAGTATGCCTCAGAAAACCTTGACTAAGGTATAAGTAGTAGGGAGTTCTCATCCTAATTCATAGAGAACCAGAGAACGAATATATGATTAAGTCACCATTACTTGCTTATTCCTTTATGCAAGCAATTCAACTTTAAATAACTTGACTGAGGTATAAGTAGTAGGGAGTTCTCATCCTAGTTCGTAGAGAACCAGAGAACGAATATATGATTAAGTCACCATTACTTACTTATTCATTTATGCAAGCAATTCAACTTTAAATAACTGACTCTCATGCTTGAGGGTGAGCAGGTGGCTAGGCATTGAGCAGGTGGCCAAGCGGTAGCTAGGAGTTGAGCAAGTGGCCAAGCCAATGTCAATATGAACTGATTCATTGCAAATTGTCCAAGCCAATGTCAGTATGAACTGATTCATTGCAAATTGTCCAAGCCTTAGTTGCAACCACTAAGAAATTAGGGTTTTTAAAATAATTACTTATTACTCACAATTAGCTATAAAAAAAAATTAAAAGAAAAATAATATGCATACCAAGAAGATTTAAGTTCAATCTATATGGTTTAACCAATAACAAATACATGGTTTAACCATTACAAATGAGATATTACAAATTTCATAAATATGGAAATAAATTTGTTTTTCAAAACAATCAAGTTAATAAACTGTGAGTGGATGCGGTGAGTGAAATAACCAGGGGTTGAAGGATTTTGAACAAAACTCATTGATTAATGCAACAAAATAAACCAACTAATATGCACTCAAAGAGTGTTGACAGTGATGCAAGATGTTATTTAAATATCCCATTCAATAGTCGGTGTTCAAAACCAATATGAAACAAGAAGTTGACACCAGGGATCATGTTTTAAGAATTTTGCGTTCATATTTATACCCAAACAATCAATATCAAGCTATCAAAAACGGAAGAAAACACATTTATCTTCAAATAATCAAAATCTAGCTATCAAAAAAAACACGTGAAGCATAAGAAGATTGGAGATGCGGGGTATCGATCCCCGTACCTCTCGCATGCTAAGCGAGCGCTCTACCATCTGAGCTACATCCCCATAATGTTAATTGAAAACGTGCATATTACTATTTATCCAATTTCAAACATCCCCATAATGTTAATTCAAAACGTGAACGTACTCTGTGTGGAGATTTTTTTGTTTTCAAGAACGAGGAAGTTATCACATTCGGCAATCCACCTCGGGGTAGCTACTACACAGCGCTCAGATCTTCGACTTTCACACCACTTCAACACTTATCAAACCTTGATCTATGCTTAATAAAGGATTAGGGAAAGCATGATGAAAATGCTTGGGCCCTCCTCTATTTCGTTTGGACGGACAAGCTGGTAATCAGAACCGTATTTAGCCGCTGTCCACCGCGATGAATACTTACCACTATACTACGACGACTCACTGCTCAGAGTTAGTTGTACAAATCTATACAGATAAGTATGATTAAACAAAGCAAATATGGGAAAGAGTTCATTGATGGAATAAAGTAAAATCTCTGCCGCTTAGAACAATATAAATATCCTCACACTGACTCTTGTATTTATATGTCAAGATGGCCGAGTTGGTCTAAGGCGCCAGTTTCAGGTACTGGTCCGAAAGGGCATGGGTTCGAATCCCATTCTTGACATCTATCACTTTTCCACCATTTGATAAACTGTGTTTTCTGTCGTCACCTCGTATTATAACTGAATTCCTACATTTAAACATTTTACGAAATGATAACTGAATTCTTACATTTAGCGAAATGGATTTATCACGCTATAGAGGTAGGCTAAAAAGTTCTACTAAACCATATTTTTTATTAATAATGTTAAACATTTTACTAAATGATAATCGAATTCCTAAGTTTAGCTAAAATAGTGATTCATATAAATTTATATCCCCCTATTCCTAATTTCATTCCAGGTATCTGTTTTCTGTTTTTTAGCGTGTTAAATCTATTTCTACATTCAAAAATAGATTTTAAACAACAAAAAATAGTGATTCATATAAATTTATATAGTCAAATTCCTATGACTAATTCCTTTCCAAATATCTATTTTCTACCTTTTAAAAATTGCGATCAAACTGTTTTGTTTTGTCACCCCACAATATATTCCTAATTCCATTCAATTCAATGTACAGAGATAATTCAATTTTGGGCTTCCGAATAATATTTTCCTACTACAATTTACTGATCAATTAAATCGAAAGAGGAAAGAAAGCTTTGGAGTGTGGGCGACTCTTGCCGATGAGAAAGAGAGCAAAGAGGCCAAGAAAAAGAAGAAATCTCAGAGTTCCGGAAGTGTCTTGCCGATCAGAAAGAGAGCAAAGAGGCCAAGAAAAAGGAGAAATCTCAAAGTTCCGGAAGTGGGAATAGTGGAGAGAAAGTTCGTCAACCATAGAAAGCATTTCCTTTGTATCCAACGCGCAGGCAGGTGAGGGTTTTCTGGTTGTCAATGCAACTTATTGATGCTAATGCTACTTTATAATTTTTATGCAACAAAATATGCGTATTAATTCAATCTAGCATTTCTCTCCGTTGCAATAATTCATGCTCTACATAAACCAATCAAGTATACGCGCAAATGATTTAAGATTTATTTAGAAACTTCTTAATGGTAAAAAGATGGTATGATACTTTTCTTTTTCACTTCATTGTCTAAGATAAGTTGGGAAATCTCTCCCTCATTAAGTGTTGAGCAATAACTAGTTATTAAAAGGTGGGCACTTTCATATGCACTTTTATTGAGGCATGTACCTTACATTGTATGTAGATTGTAGGTTTGAGCATAGGAGAGTCTAGATCAAAAGTTAACATTTGATTTTGTGGTTTACATGTATTCTTAGCATGACTTAATGTTTATGATAGTTTTTGTTAATCAATATTTCAATTTGTAAGAGTGCACCAACTCCTTTTTTTAAGGAATGTAACCTTAGCAAGGGCTTTAGCACATCCCAACCACTTTTTGAGGAATGCAATCCTCTTAGGTTCACACATCGAAGGGTCTAGCCACAAAGTCAACATTTGATTTTGTAGCAGACATGTATTACCTAGCATGACTCAATGTCTATGATATTTTTGTTAATAAATGTTTCCCCTTATAAGAGTGCATCAAACACTTTTTTTTATGGAATGTAACATTCTCAAGGGATTTAACATACCCTAACCACTTTTTTAAGGAATGCAACCCTAGTGAGAGATTTAGCATATCCCAACCACTTTTTTAAGAAATGTAACCTTGTCAAGGGATTTAGCATACCCCACTTTCACTAAACCAATCATCCTCTCATGACTTGGAGATAAAGATAAGAGTTAAGTCTTCAAATACCCGATTTTAATAAGTTGAAAATTCACAAATACTTTCTAATGTTATTAGTTGAGAATATTTTATTTGATATAAAGTGAAATATTGAACATTTTCTAGTATTATTGGCTTATACAAAAATAATGATCTAGAGTGGATTGAGAGCGAACTAAAAGAGCACAGAATATTGCAGAGACAAGACAAGATATAATACTGAAAACATGGTATTACAATGAAAACCAATTTCTATTAACGAACCAATGGTGAAAACCATTATCACATATATAGAAATAGATGATGGCTAGAATGATGGTAGTTTATTTTCTAGAAGAGATGTGATGGTTACACTCTTTTGGAAAAAAAAACCACAGTGTCAAGAGGATGAAGCTTCAAATAACAAACCCTAAGAGGAAAGAACCATCTTATGAAAGAACACTAATCTAGCATGAAGTTAGCATTGATAGAGAACATTGAACTTCCCAAATCTAAGTTATCTAGGAAAAGGGGGTAGTGGGGGGGGGTTTGTGGTGGCTTTTGGGATCATAATTTTTCACTTGGTTTTTAGTTTTCGGTCAATATTATTTCTCTTTGTTAATAAACTCAATAGAGTGAGTCGGGTCCCTAGTCATTAGGGGCAAAACCCTCAAAAAATGTATCGGAAGGCCCTAGAAAGTACACTACAAGTTCAAGACCTGAAAATTGTGGATATTAGGACCATTTATAAATGGCCTTGGATGGGCACCTAAATCAGTACTTTCCCCTTGAGTAGCAATAGTCACCATTGTGTCAAGTTCATATATACTAAAAGAGGGAACTTGTGTTGGATTTGTCCCTTGGTGAACCACTTGGTATATTAGACAATATGATCTATTGAAAACCCATTGTGACAAAAGAGTTGGATCTAAAAAATATTTACAATGGTCTGCTACTATTATAGACTTCCATCATTTAAGATCCATACCCTCATGGAATTTTTTTTTAATCTCCTCTAAGTCTAAGAGTCCTCAAATCAAAGTTAGAGGGGGGACTCAACTCATTCATTATAATGGGAGTGGAGATAGGATGCATTAGAGGAGAATATGTTTGCATCACATTGAAGAAATGACATGGAATAGATCGAGCACTGCTTGAGTTTCTACATCAAAATTCACAACACCTTCTCAATAAGAAGTTGGTGGAAAATTTTCATGATGAAAGTCTTGGGTTTATTCCCAAGACTTGCATTTCATTGAATAATTCCATTTCTTTGTAGGGGTGGTAATTATTGGAATAAACAACAATGATGGCATTCTATGACACAATTTTTTGTTCACGAATTATTTCAAACACAAGAACAAAATGTTGTGTCATTGAATCCCATCACTGTTGGTTATTCTCATAATTTCCACCCCTATGAAGAATTGGAATTCTTCAATGTAATCCAAGTCCATAGAATAATCCACCATAGTCACAATGTTTAGTTTTCAATTATTTGTGATCATTTGTTTCCTATATAGAATGCACACCAACTGTCTGTAAGAATTCATGAACAATAACTTTGGTAACTAGGTGCACCTATATCCCAAGTAGATGTGTCACATTTGTAATGCAACTATTATGACACTCTACCTTGTAATAGTGATGCTCTCTTCTTCACCCCACCTTGTAGTAGTGATGCTCTCTTCTCCACCCCACCCTATAGTAGCGATGCTCTCTTCTTTGGTATCCCTACCCTCTAGACTATGTGAAATAACAACTAAAGCATATCCTCACTATGAGGAGGCTTTGACTACTACTCTAAGGAATGGGAGTTTTGAAAAAAAATGGTCTAAATTAGTGCTTGTAGATTAAGTTAGATTTCAATTTTAGATATATAATTATGACTCTTTGTACTTAAAGAACTTGAACCTGTGACTCTATTTTTAAATGGTTTATCCTTATACAATAGAGTAATAGTAATGTTAATAAAACCAATGGCAATGTTGCTTGAAGCATGTTTCTATGAGGCTTGGAAAAAGTGAGTTTTGAACCTAGGTCTTTATGTAATAGGTTTTCCTATCTTATTTCCAAAAAAAAATTCAATAAATTTTATTGGAACTATATCATTGAAGCTAGTTTCTATTTGTATATGTTTTGAGCATATATATGTTTTCATTCGAAGATAAATATAGGCTCAAAACATTTGCAAATAAAAACTAGCTTTGATGATATAGTATGTTTAATAATTAAGTTTTATAATTGTAAATACAAAATGAACAATTAATATATGGTATGTAATTAAATGATAAAAAAAATTACACCTCAAGAAATTTGATCTCTTTTGATGCTTGATAGATCCAGATTTAAGATGGATTTATGCTAGATTTTTTGTTGTTGTTGTCACATACATACTTACATTATGTTATGATACATGACAACATCTCCTCCATACTATGCTATAAAAAACTTCACTACTCTTGGTGCAAACATGAACAATCTATAAGTATATGTTTTCATTTGAATATATTTATTGTTAAAGCAAGTTACAATGAGATCAAGAACAACAAAATACCCTTCTAAATATAAACTAAAACTACTTATATTTTAAACAACAAATAACTAAATAGAAACAAATATTGTAAGTAGTTTTAAACTATGAAATATAGTTGTGAAATCAAAGATTCGTTATTAAATTATCCACTTGCACATATGTAATTTATATTAAGGAGGGTTGATAATTTAAGTGATGTTGTGATTGGAAAAGACTCTCTTGGGAATAAGGAGCCTTGAATAAATTTCTTCTATAGAGTCCCATGTTGGTCTAATCCATAATTTATCTTCAAGAGAGTTGATGGTATGCATGAAGCTATTGCTGAAAGGAACTTCTTTAGAAATGAGGGGTTAATCCTATGAAAGGAATTTGTTGCATAGAGTCTCATGCTTGATATTGTTTGTAACCTTATAACCTACGTGTTTGAGGTCTCCCTTGGAATGAGGGGTTAAGGCTTTTAATGACTTTGTGCCACAAGGTCCTATGCTTGATATTGTATGTAACCTTATTACCTATTGATTTTGAGGTCTTATTTAGATCATGGTTCTAAGTAAATGTAAAGAGAAGTTGACTACAACCACCATTTGTCTAAGTCGACTTAGTTACTAGTCTATTGGGCTTCTGAATACGATCGCCCAATGAAAATTCGTTCTCTTGTCAGCTTGGTTTGCAGCATTCGACCATGGTTTATCTCTTTTGTTTAACATTAGTTGGTGATGATGTGCTTTATGTGGCAACGATTTAATACCCTAATTCTATGATTCCTTCACAAATAGTCAGGGTGAGAGGTCACGAAGATTTTGTTTGCAATTAATATATCCCGCGATGAGTTCTTTGTCTATTTTTTGGAAATGGTGATGGTTTTGTTTTTGTTGTTTGATTTCTGAGATTAATACTATCCAATTTTTTTTTTGACTTGGATCGATATCTAGGGGTTTGCGAAGTTGACTATGCACGAATACCCCTACTAGAGATAACTAGATCGACTAGATGCAACCGACCATGCGTGAGTAGAAACAACATAACCAACTGAATGCAAGAAGTCGACATCGACTCGACCAATGTTCTGGGACAGTTGACATATTATACCAATCAATGGTGAAGAAATCAATTTATGGACATGTTATAAACTGGAATGACATGATGACTCTACTCGCCTACATCATTAAGAGAAAAGAAGTATTGTCAGTTGCTTGAGCGACATCATTGAATGTGGATCAAGAGACAACCAACAAATGAAATAATCCATTGCCAACAATTACGAGCAATGTTGAGGATGTGATGGTCATGTTTTTTTCATTGAGATTTAAAGAGAAAATCACCCCATAAGGAGTCGATTGACATCAAATTAAGAATCTGGAGTAAAGTCCAATTTAGTATAAGTACACTTGTGATAAAAGGTGTGATAAAAGGTTGTTTGTAGTGAAAGAGTCATGTTGTCATAACAAGTTTATCAAAGAAATATGTTCGGAGATGGAATTGTATGTAAAAAGGAGTTAAATGAAGGATGTATTTGAGTCGAGTATAGTCTGGTCGAGTTTAAGTCTTACTCGAAAAATAAAAATGAATGTGCATGATTGAGCCAAATTATATTACTGATTGTGTCATGATATATATGAAAAATCTTAGTCAAAATAGAAAGTAGGGGGTTAAACATGAGTCTTTAAAGGAAGGTGATCCCCTCTGCCATTGTAATGTAAGTCGGTCTTTAGGACGAGATCAGTTTCCCACTAACATCATTGGATACTCAATCGACAACATGAAGTCAAGCCTTGTGCAATTTTTTTTTATTAACAGACTTGAGTTGTAGAAGAATTGTCCTTCATGTAAATGAAATTTGCAGACTTCATACATTCCCAGATATTTGATAGCATAGCCAAGAATGAGAGCAGCAACAGAGAAAACACATTGATGAGGAACATAGTAATGACTAAGCACTTGAATGAAATATTTAACAATGATGGAGGAAATTTTTGGAGCATTTGATCGAGAATAACACTTACAAAAATAATTCATAATGAGAAATGATCATGAGAATTTTGCAGCAGTTGATGATGAACATTAATCATGAAATTTTTGCAGTTGTTAAAAGAATTCAAGAAAGAGACATCTCTAGACATACACACACACTAGATCTAAAAAGACAAGATGATGGCATACACACACACTAGAGCTAAAAAGACAAGATGATGGCATAAGAAATAATAAATTGATTAAACCCCCTGGTATAAAAATTGCAGAATAGTTCCTGAGTTATAACCTCAGAAGCTAGAAAACAGAAAAATGATTCTAGTCGAGATTCTAGTCGACCACTCACCACTCTAAAGGCACCAAAGAGAAAGGTGTAACAATGGGATCAAGGGGACCATTGTTGGGTGGGAGAAAAGCATTGTGAGACTCACTGACTGCACAAGAATTCATTGGTTTGAAGACAAAGCCTAAAGAATAACAATTCATTAATTATCTCCAGGCTTACTCGAGATGAGCAAGGATTTGAGTGTGGGGGAGATGTTGGGAGGCCTCTTAGGGCCTTGTAATTGTCATCATACATTAGATATTAGCATAAGAATGTATAATAAATGTAATAAAGTATATTAAAGGATAAACTCACTTAACTGAATATTCATTGGAGCGGGTGCAACTACTCCAACCATCTCTCATATGTATATACACTCATGAATATGGAATAGAAATCTAGTTGGTTAACCTTCCCACAAATACTTCTTGACTATGTGCATGTGTTATCGGATAAATCGGTAAGTGCAGACACAAACTAATCTCCCTAACTTCAACAAGAAATTAGAACAAAACATGGCATTATACTAAACTTTCCTTAGATTTCAGTTACCAAATAAGAAGAGGATCTAAAACATACCTTTTAAATGTAGTAGGCCTGACCTTGCCAATGTGATCCCATCTCTGTCATAAATCTTATGGAGAAGTATATGCAAAGAAACACAAGCCAACGAAGACAAGAATAACAGAGTCTATTCGATATGAAACTATGTATGTGATCAAGGAATCATATAATATGGAAAAGTAATGTTCATATAGGAAAGAAAAGTATTATGTATTAAATAATGTAGAAGAAAGATACAACAAGATGCCTTGATGTTGTCAAGTTCCTTCCAACAGTTACTTGCTTCCCACACACTTCTTCTCCACGGATTCTGGGACTATAGATCTGATAGTCATTCACAATCTATCTTGACAAAATAAAGCTCATAGCCATCATAGGCCCAAACTCCTCTCTAGACTAACTAAGCTAACTTTCCCCATGAGAAATCTCCTCCTTTTATAAGCTAAAAATGATAGGGTGAGGACGTTAGGATGATCCCATGAGATCAAGGAGGCGAATTAGTTCCAAACTGATTGGAGGCCACCTCACCTTCAGAACTTCTATTATAGAAGCATCGATAAGTTTCTCTTTTTCCTGCATATGTAAAATCGTTGCACCCTTAACACTAATAATACAATGACATCGCAGGCCACTGTGGTGCGACATGCGATGATTTGGAATCGTCGCACCCTTAACATTAGGCAAGGTGCAACGATCCTTCTTGATAGTTTTTTTTACAAAGGAAAAGACAATTTTCATTTTTCTGGGAAAATGTGTCTTCATTCTTCTTCATGGATTCGGGTCATTGATCCTTCTAAAGACAAAGGATAGGTGTACATCATTAACTGTCATAGGGGTGAAAAAAATAATGTGTAACAATGTGTGTTCTTGATGTGCTTCTCTAATGTAGTCTCTTCCTTGAATGTATGTAATATAGAAGATTAAAAAAACATGCCACTATGAGGATTCCAAGGTTATATTCCAAAGGTAATGTCTTGAGGCACCATCCCCTTCGGAATCAAACTTGGTCTAGTGATGGAAAACTCCCACTAGTTAACCATTATACAACAACACAATCAACACCTTAGAGATCCTTTTATGGTCTATCCCTCACAACCTAAGGAAATACGTGTTGTAGTCAACAAAATAGAAATATTTTTAATTATTATTCCATGACTAAAATGTAGTTTCGGTGCACTATAGTATCCACTAGAAATATAGTTTCCCTATAGGTCATTACTGAGGTTATCTACCTTACATTCATTTGCTTTCTAGATGTAGCATGCATTATCTCCATCCATGAAACAAGGATATTGTTTTCTCAGTTGAAATGTTAGGTCATACCTTGGCAATCACCTCTGAGGAGTAAGATAATCTTGTAGTAAACTAACCCTCTTTCCAGCAAAAAATCTGATAAGAATATGGCAAAAAAAATAGGCATCCACAAAATTCTACCATGACCCAAGATCTGTGCATGGTTGAAAAATTCCCTTAGGGTTTTTTCCCAATTATGAATTGGCATAGCTTATCAAACATCCAATCATATTTATAGATCGATGGAAAATTTAACTTTCTATATTGCCAAGTTCTGAACAATAGAGGGAATTTCAATAGAGGGAAGTTGTGGAGCCTCATTATCTTCTTGTTTCATAGGTCTTTATTTCCAGCCATGTTTATACCCCATGAAGAATGTACACGCTGGAATATCATACACCCCTCCACTCGGGGGGGTTTGCATGGGGGATTTCCCCCTTGCAGGGTCTGGGGGGCTCATCCCCTCGGTTGGGGAGTCTGGGGGAAAGCGGGCACCCAGAGGAAAAATTGCCTTGTAAATGCATATTGTAATTTCATAGTAAATCTGGATCGTTCATTATAAGGTCACAGATATGATGGTAGAAGTTATGTTAGGGTAATTCAGGGATGATTTTAGGGGCTAAATTTCGCTCATGGGCTAATTTTCCATGGTTTTTCCAAAAATGAGATTCGCTATTTTAAAAATGATTCGCCCAAATTCTATAGGATAAAATTATTTTACCTTAAAAATAGCCAAAATTTTA
>ML799696.1:91362-153423 GCA_009831015.1 Picea engelmannii | reverse complement strand
CGTCTTGCCCTTTTTAGACTTGTGTTTGGACCAAAAGTTGCGGCTGACTCATCTCTTTGTAGCCATAGAGGTTTCAAGTATTTTCATTGGTTGATTTGTGAAAACGTCCACCTCTTTGACTAGCTAACCCTAACCCTAAAACATCAACATTATAGGTGACGTCATACCTATTAAAGAACTTGTTTGGCCTTAAAACGTTTTGACATTTGTCACCTCATTTGATAGACCTTGAGTTGTTGATTGCATCCATAAGCTTGTTTGACAAAACGTCCTACTCATTGTCTTCAATTTTGACCTAATACTAGGGCTGACGTCACCCTATTTCTGCAATAGTGACGCAGCAACAATATTTATATGAGAAAATTTGCATTGTGATAATACAAAGATTGGACTTTACACATTGAATGCTATTATCTCTTGTGTATTTATTGAAGAAGTGACATTAATATAAGATTTTATTGCAATCATTGACTTCGTCAATAATTACTCTTATCATTTCTCATATATATTTAAAGATAGTCATTAAATTGTGAAGTACTAACCACTGCAACACACTCTTTAGTTTTATTTGCCTTGTCTCGCAAACAGGTGCCATCCAGTGGAATATCTTCTTCTTTTGACTATCATATTGGCAGTAATCTGTGAAGGGAATCCTATCCTTAACCTTTGAAGTCTTAAACCTTGATCCTTCTCCTTCAGAACCCCAGATTACTAGAGACGTCTCCCTTGGGATTAGCCACCCTAAATAGAAAGAGCTCCCCATCGAGGTGACAGTGGGTGGGGAAGTTCCTGTTACGCCAGTTTGAAGCCTTGACTCAAACCCTTCCTACAAACTGTGCGATAACACCTAGATCTCGTTTATTCGCAAATGAACACTCTTTACGAGTTACTCCCTGATGCTCCTCGTCCTTCTACCACTACAACCTCAACTACCCCTTTTGCTTTTCATGCGGCTGATGGAGTGATTGACACCTTCCAGTCTCAACCTCAATCTACACAACCCTCTCACACCAATCCCAAATATATTGCTTCTAATGTTCAAAATTCTCCAACTCCTACTCCTTCCACCGACAAAACCTCTGAGGTTAACTCCGTTCAATCTACCCCTGCCAGAAAAAATAAATCTAAAAAAGGGAAGGGTAAGAATAAGGAGGATAAAAATAATCTGCAATCTGAGAAATCCAAAATGCAACCTGCTAATGAAAAGGATAACCGCAAACCTCGATACTGTTGCCTTATCTGTGGTGATGATCACTACATGAAATATTGTTCAAGATGTGTCGAGGTCACTGTTGTTCCTGAGTTTATACTTTAAGGCTCTAAAGTCTACCGTAAAGGCATCCGAAAAGATAAAGAGAATTAAGAGGTAAGAATCAATTGTGAAGGGTAAATCAGAGTTGGTTTCTCAACTGTCTCTGTCTAGCTTCCCATTGTTCTTGGATGTTGATATCTCTCTCGATAACTTCCCATGAGCATTCTAATTCGACCCGGGTAGTTGTTGTTTGCAGGATAGTGTTAAATAAGTTCAAAGCAATGGTAGTTTGATCTTGAAGGCCAGGTTCTATGTTAGGCTCTCTATTATTTGGGACAGTCATGGGCAGTAAAATTTTATTGAATTATAAAATGTTTAAAGATTTATTGTTTCAGTTTTGAGGGATGAAATAGAAAAGGAGTTTTGGAACTCAAAATAATAACACAATAACAGTAGAGGTTGTTTCTTGTACTTGAAGTAATTTGAGAATAGTAAAATAATAACAAAGTAACGTTGTCAAAAAATATGAGGCTTTAATCATGAAAGAATCTCATATCATGACAAAAGAAGGAGAGAAAAATGAGAAAAACGAGATTTCTAATGAAGTATAAAATATAACCATCCAAATGACCTACAGGTCTTGAAACTGCTGATAGCAATCACAGAGGAAAAACTGTAAATGATTAGATAATCAAATAAATTCAAAACTACAATAGAAGTTTGAGTTAAATTATAGCTGATCATTCATTAGAAAGATATGGAAGGAAAGATGTTGAAAGATATTGAAAACAGAGTAAAGGAACACATAGCTTCAAGTTGACAGAATTCAGAATCTCTTCTGTATTATCTATGTCACTGTAAATCGAAAAAACTTCCAATACAATTGGCTCCCAAAAACCAAAAAGCCTCTTCTCAGTCTTGTGAAATTATATTTATACATGATCGCCAAACTTTTCTTTACTGTTGGTGATTAACTAACTTCCGAAGACTAGCGGTTACATGAATGTGAAATACTAAACCGTTTATATTTCTATCTTTATCTTCTTTGATTAATTTCGATGATGAAATTTTCAAAATAATACTTTATGTCTTCGTTGATGAACTTTCTTCTTATGTTTTAAGACAACAAATACATTTTCCCAAAAACTGCACCAAAACTCTGGGGGCTTCTGGAATATCTTTCACCTCAAATAAGAAGAACTTTCTCTGTAGTTCAGGAAGACAGTCTTCGATTATCTTTCTCGTGAAATTAATAGATTGTAACTTTAAGTTCGGCATCACTATCCATTTGTCAATTTGAGTGACATTGATTACCTTTATTTTTGGGATCTCTACTTGAATTTCTTCCAGATCCTCCTTGAATCTTAACTAATGCTTACCAATGTTAATTTCTCCTAACAACCCTAGACAGTTGTTTCTTCCAATGTTCAATGAAGCTTTCTCTAAAAGGTCTAAAATTCCTTGACAGTCTTCATTAACCTCTCTAGTTATTCTTCTTTTTTCTATGAGGTTTGCCTCCCACACCTTGAGTATTATATCACCTTTAATATGCTTTGAAACATATAGCTTTTGAGTCTCTCCGACCTCCTCTTTTGTTGAAAGAGTCATTGCTTTTTGAAAAGTTGTTCTGGCTACTTTCACTTCTCTCTCTTTCAGGAGAATACTCTCCAAGGATTCACTTGCTTCCTGAAAGTAATTCTGAATAAATTCTAGCTTAAAGAACACTCCCTGTTGCTCTTTTTCTATCTTTGTATGTATTTCCAACACTTGGGATTGGAAGATTTCAAGATCTACCACTTGATTTTGAATGGAATTAATCTTATTTTGTAATTGTCTATTCATTTCTTCTTGCTATAGGACCTATGCTTGACTGACCTGTATCTTCAGGTTTGCTTCATCTAAGATTTCTTTTAGTTTTTGAATCTCTTGAATGTCATTGAATCTGGCTCGTTCTAGACCCTTGTTTATCTCTTGACTGATACTTCTTTAAGTCTTCTTTAATTGACTTTGTAGTTGAGCTATCATCTGATCTTTTTGCTGCAACATAGTTCTCAAATTACCCACAGAATATAAATTTGTCAATGCTAAGGCTCCCATTGTGCCTTCTATTTCTGTAGCGAATTCCCCTTCTTCAAGTTTTTGTCCATCTACAATGATCTTGTGCTTTTTTATCATCATGTATCCTCTTGGATTTATTTCTTGTTTTAGGATAGCCTTCCTCTTTTTACTGAAAAAATAATCAGATGAAGGAATTTTGTCTCTAGAAATAGGTTCGAGATCACTAACATATAGAGCTCCCTCTTGGGGGTTTCCGTAGGTAGACTGCAATCGAGTCAAAGAAGTACTAGGACTTCCAATCTCCATTGATGTTGTTCCTCCTACTTTTTTGGGAAAATCCTCAAGGATTTATGGGGATTTTTCCTTATACATTGTGATTCTTTCCAAATTGGTGCACTAAAATTTTTAATTTTGCTAAAATGCCAACTCTTCTAGCCTCTCTATTTTGTTTAGGGTTCCAATATTGAGGGTATACCACAGACATGGCCTCAAATAATTCATCTCGAGGAAATTGTTCCCTTATCTCTGATGCTAGTGATTTTGAAATTTCTATCAAGTTGTGCTTCACTGAAATCACAACATTGTTGAATTGGTATCTTGAGACATGGAATTCTTCAGTGATTCATCCCATCTAACTAACATAATGAAATGGAAGCATATACCTACTCATTTCCATACATAGTATTCATTTTCCATCAAATTTCAAATAATTTTCAATGTTTTATATATCAATGATAGTAGATCAACCTTTAAATGTTGGACTTGTAAAAGACTCTAGCATTGTATACAAATTATCTAATTGAAGACATGCTAATTGTCTTGTATATATTTATCATGCAATATACATTTTGTGACTCTGAGACATTTTCACAAGGAGATTCATTTCATAAAGCATAGGAAGAATTCCAGCCAATGTTAATAATGTCTCTATATCAGTTAATCGAAATAAAATATCTTAAATGTTGTATACACTGAAGCGGTGTTCATACATCACCCCTACTAAGGATCAATACTCACTAAATAGTATTTGAGTTGGTCCATTCAATGAGATCCATATTGTATCAACGTATTTTAGTAGTTTTTTTCCATCTATAACACCCTCAACAAATTGTTGAAACTCTTTAAATTGCTTGGGACTACGACAAAAGTATGCATGAGTTTCAAGTACAAGATCTTCAACTTTTGAAACTACTGGAAACTTGCTTACTATTTTAAATGAAAGATTCATTCTATGAGTCATACAATGAATACTAATCATAAATGGTGAAGCTAATAGTTGTAGTTTGACACAAAGGCCATTAATTTTCCCTTGCATGATTGTTTCTCCATCCTACGCCAACACATACCAACGTTTTTGCAATCACTAAATGATCCATACCACCATTTTCCTTCAAAGTCTTGATGACAAGTTCATAAATATTTTGAGTTGTAGAATTCTCCCTCACTTTATCAATCCCAAGTAAATATGAATGCCTAACGTGATCATTAACCATATAAATGTTCATGCATATCCATGAAGTATTATCAATAGATGTAACTTCATCCAAAGACAATGAAAAAAATCTAACATTTGCAATCTTCTCTTTCAAATCATCATTTTCTACTTGAGCTAAATATTTTCCCATTCCCAACCAATCATTACTGACCAATGAGAAGATGGAAAATATGACACTTCAAGAAAAGATATAAATTTATTGTAATCTGGATAATCTGTCATAGGACGACCTCTAGAAAAGATGTGAAATATAATGCTTAATTGCATCGTCTTGGATAACAAATTTATTTCCATCGTCTTTCCAAATAGAGATGTGATGGTTCCTCCACTTGCCTCGAGTTTTCTCTTACTGATTAAGTATTTATTATATTCATCTTCATATTTGACATGTCGACATTCCTCGGAAGATTTCCCTGCAATAATAGATTTATCCTCGACATTTACAATTTCCTTATCATACACCTTTCCTGCATGCTTCTCGTACGCCATTTACAATTTCCTTATCATACACATTTCCAAGTTTCCAACTACATATAATGCATCTAAATTCTCGTGAAGCCTCTTTCTCATTTGTTGGAGGTATTGGTTCAATAAATGGAAATTTTGAGACCCATTCTAATTGGAATTGTCTCCCTATGTCCCATTGGATTTTTTTTCATTTTCTGTGATTGTGAATGGTTTGTGTTTCCTTCCAAGGAAAAACCTTCAACATCGTTATTGTCAATTTCTAGTGAAATTTCATTCATCTCAATTTGATCTCTAGAGGAACCTATTTCATCATCTATTATATGGACATTAGATGCATTCTCATAAAAGTTGACATCTCTTTCACTGATGGGTTATTCAAAAGATATCGAATCATGAAGAGAATATGGGTTATTGGATTGAGGCTTTTGAAAGTCTGAAATACATCCCTCTGTTTTGATGTTTTCTTGCCACGATATTTGTTTGACATCTCACTGAAATTTTCACAATTAGAATTTCAAATCGATCTAGAAACCAAAAGTGAAACCTGCATGAGAAAAATAATATAAAATTAGTCATCCATTTGGCAAGTCAACACAAATGCAATAGATATATCGATTGTAAGAACTCAATTATTCTCAACAAAACCAACAGTGCTTATCTAAAAAGAAATCACTTCAGCATACAATAAGTCATTTTCATCTTGCATATTATTATTGGTTCAAAATAATGCCACATCAATAAAAATCCATTTTTAAAAACTATTTTTCCTATGATAGGTTGGTTTTAGGTTGATAATTTGTTAAAAATTAGAAGCTTAGGCCATACAGTTGATATATCATCATATATCAATTGTGATCATATATTAAGATTTTCCTGATATGCCATGTCAAACAATGATTTGATGATTTGTAATTTTGTAAATTCACCTACAAATAATATCTATATAGTACATTCACCTACAAATGCATATTACTGATAATATGAACAACAAACTTGCAAATCTAAAAATAGTAAACTAGACACATGCAAGAAGCATCCTCAAAACTTAATCTTGTTGCTTAATCAAATGGATAACAATGCATGAGTTAATGCATCCCAATTGGAGAATGGTTGTGGCATGTATGCATGTACAACTACACTGAGCATTCCTAGTCTCCTCCTTAAACTCTGCACCCTCACTCAAATCCTCATGCATGCACACTAACTACCTAGGGATTGGAGCCATTCTCTAAGAATAGATCCACTCTCTAAGAATAGATCATGCATTTTTGTAACTGAACTGAATTGAAATCTAGACTAATAAAAAACTTAACTGAATTGGCAATTACTAAATCTGGAACAATAGTGAACTAAGGTGAAAAAACATATGCCCATTTTTTTGCTTGCTAAATTTTGAATTATCAATAAGCCTCACTTTCAACCATTCAATCATGGAATTTATGGTGGAAAACCTATAAATAGCACAAGGAAAGAGAGTATGAGAGGGAGCATACTTCCATTCGTCGTAACTGGGAATCTAGTCAAGGTGTATGCAGGTTGAAAGAGAAGATAGTAAAGGGGAAAAACCCATTTTTTTTCTTGCTAAATTTTGAATTTTCAATAAGCCTCACTTTCGACCATTCAAGCATGGGATTTATGGTGGAAAAGTTAAAACCTATATAATAACTGGAAAATTGGGGATAAGTTCCTTGCATGTAGATCCTAGCTACAAAATTCATGGAGATTATCTGCACTGTAGGAGTAACACTTTCTATCTCCATTTGATTTCATGAGTATGTGATTATCTGAAGTTTACAACTTGAATTGGCATTTGAAAGTAGATTTAGTAAGGTTGGTTTGGGACCTGGGTTCTTATGTGTTTGGTTATAATTGGGTTGAAATAGTAATATATGGTCACTGGTGAGTTAGGAAAAACTTGGAGTGGACTGTGGAAAATTTTGGTTAATTGATTTTCATGGTGAAAAATGGCCATACGGATAATTATTTTTCATTATTTTTATGTTATTAACATAGTAAGCAGTACAATATGATATAGGCCATAGAAACGGGTTGAGGAAATGTTTGTATGAAATTATAATACCAACAACTTACTATATTGTATGAGGATGCATATGAAGTGTTTGTAGAAATGTATGCATTAGATTTTTCATTCTTGCTCATTGTTAGGCACAAACTCACTCTAGGCATGTCGCATCTATCTAAAAATATCTATAACTATGTTTAACTCGATGCATGACATGATATTGATAGTGCAATATCCACACAACTATAGGCATGCATTTGAATGGAATTTTCTCTATTAAAATGGATTTAGGAATGTAAAATTGTAGCTTTGTGGGCAAAATTGCATTACTTTTTCTTTGGATTATATTCTTGTTTGAAAAGCTAGTATGATCGGTGGGTGCTCTGTCACTTGTGCATGGAAACACACAAGCATTGGGATTTGGGAAACACGGTGCTAAAACACTGTGTTTTAGCATGAGCTTGTGAGAATGATTTAAAAACAACCAGGTAATTTATCCAAATAGTGGGTAAGCTCAAAAACTTAAACACAGTCTACAAAACTATTGATCTACTCCAATCAATAACCCAAACAATCATTCGTCATGACCTGAAGCCTCTGATATCCTGGAGGCTGGAGCCTAGGTGGGATCTATCACTGTCACTGATCAAGATGACATGTGTGCATGGAAACACACAAGCAATGAGCATTGGGAAACACTGTGTTGAAACATCATGTTGTAACACCATGTTTCAGCACCATCTTGTGAGAATGATTTAAAAATGCCAAGGTAATTTATCCAAACTGTGGGTAAGCTCGAAAACTTAAAGTCTTAAACACAATCTACAGAACTATTGATATACTCTAATCACTAACCCAAACAGTCGCTTGTCATGACCTAAAGCCTTTGTTATCCTAGAGGATGGGTGGGCTCTATCACTGATCAAGATGACACTTGTACGTGGAAACACATAAGCAATGAGCATTGGGAAACATGGTGCTAAAACACTTTGTTTCAACACCATCTTGTGAGAATGATTTAAAAACACCCAGGTAATTTGTTCAAAATTCAAACTATGGGTAAGCTCAAAAACTTAAACACAAAACTATTGATCTACTCCAATCACTAACCGAAGCAATCATTTGTCATGACCTAAAGTATTTGCTATATTGGAGGCTAGATGGGATCTATCACTGATCAAGATGACACTTGTGTGTGGAAACCGACAAGAAAATTGCAATGAGCATTGGGAAACACGGTTTTGAAACATTGTGTTGAAACACCGTGTTTCAGCACCAACTTCTGAGAATGATTTAAAAACGCCCAGGTAATTTATCCAAACTGTGGGTATTAGGCAAGCTCAAAAACTTAAACATGGAACTATTGATCTACTCCAATCACTAACCCAAACAATCACTCGTAATGACCTGAATCCCTTATTATCCTAGACCCTGGGTGGGCTCTATCACTGATCAGGATAACCCTACTAGCATATGCACTAAATGAATGCCCAAAACAACTCTGCTACTAGCAAAGCGGAGAACCATGAGCCCATAAATGATAAGATATTAAGATTATCCCTGAGTTGCAGAGAGGGCTCAAAGCCACTTACCCGATATCAAGGTGCTACAGGCTGGCAACCAAAAATGTTGACACAAAGCGATCGGGAAGATGGCAAGAACTCGATGCTTTCTCCTCCTGTAATTTGCAAATTTTGACGATAGAATTTCGAGTTGGAACTTGGCCTTTGATGATTTCAAGCTAGGCATGGCTGAAGATTTCAAGGGGAACCACTTAGATCTATTAATATTATGAATCACCATCAAATTGGGGAAAAAAATTCGAAACCCGCGGCCAAATTCATGTAAAAATTCCAAATCAGGGGCCTCCTCTGTAAAAACTCCAAATCGGTGGGCAAAAAAGCCATAAGACCAATGGTCATTCCCAAATCGAGGCGAATCATGGTCCTTGGCCCTATGAAAATTCTAAAACTGTGGGCTAAACCTTGGAATATCAATGGCTACTCCCATAAATCAGACGAAAGGGAGGATCCACAACCATTTTACCAAGGCGAAAATGTAATTAATATTTAAAATTTGACCGTCATTTTGGGTCTAAATATATAATTAATATTGTTTTAAAAATAAAGGGGGGGCAAATTGGGATTAATATGGTTTTTTTTTAAATATTTAAAATTTGCCCTAACAAAATTTGAAGGGGCTAAATTTCGCCCATGGGTGAAATTTCTTCCCTAAAATTTTCCATGCTCGGATTCATAAGGAGTTTTCTTCTTCCCGAAGAGATAAATATAACGACGACTAATAAGCATTTGTCCTTGCATATGCTTCGAGGACGAAGCTTTTGAAGGAGGGATGACTTGTAATATACCTTATGTATATTACAATGTTTATTAATTACTAATTAAATCATTAATGTAATAATTATACTTTTAATGTAAAGCCACGTTTTTTTAGACAAAAAGACGTGATTCTACTCATTTACGACGTTGTACATTGAATAAGATGGCGAATAATAAATATTAAATATTAAATATATATTTTATATAAATCCATTCCATGCTTCCACCCACCTTGGGGTCATACTTGGGGTCATACGAGTTTCTTAGTCAAAAGCAAAAGCTCAAGGTTTTACACAACTAAGTTAAGATATGCTACAAAACATGGAAGAAGGGGATAACAAATGATGGTGGAGAAAAATATGAAAGTTAACATGTCCTCTTAAATATTGGAATTTCTAATAAAATCCTTGCATGGACATTGGTTAAAAAAAAACTTACATGGGCGAGCATGGTGTATAATATGTAAAAAATATGGAGAATCAATCAACTATTTATTTGTATATTGTTCATATGTAAAAGACACATGTGGAATCAAAATTTACAATTTTAATATTCAAATTCAAAATTTCAAAATTAAAATTGACAATTTTTAAATCAAAATTCATATTCAAATTCAGAATTTCAAAATCAAAATTGATATTTTTGAAATCAAAATTCATATTTTTGTATTTTAAATTATTCAAAATTCATACTTTTGTATTTTAAATTATTCAAAATTCATAACTTAACTTTTTTTAGTCTAGATTTTTCTTTTTATTTAATTAAAATTGAGATTTAATCTTAAAAAACCTTTAAGGATAGCCTTAATAAATTCAGAATTTCAAAATCAAAATTGATATGTTTGAAATCAAAATTCATACTTTTTTGTATTTGAAATTATTCAAAATTCATACTTTTTTATTTGAAATTATTCAAAATTCATAATTTAACTTTTTTTACTTTAGATTTTTCTTTTTATTTAATTAAAATTGAGATTTAATCTTAAAAAACCTCTAGGAATAGCCTTAATAAATTCAGAATTTCAAAATCAAAATTGATATGTTTGAAATCAAAATTCATACTTTTTGTATTTGAAATTATTCAAAATTCAAAATTTAACTTTTTTAGTTTAGATTTTTCTTTTTATTTAATTAAAATTGAGATTTAATGTTAAAAAACCTATAAAGATAGACTTAATAAATTCAAAATTTCAAAATCAAAATTTATATTTTTCAAATCAAAATTCATAGTCAAATTCAAAATTTCAAAATCAACATTTTTGAAATCAAAATTCATACTCAAATTCAGAATTTCAATCAAAATTCATACTCGGAATTTCAAAATCAAAATTGAAATTTTTGAAATTCCTCTGGGGATAGACGTAATAAAAGATCACCCGTTAAATTCTCTTATGAAGGAATGAAATAGACCATAAAAATATTTTTTTTAAATACATATTAACAATTACAGTAAATATAATAAAAGATCACCCGTTAAATTCTCTTATGAAGGAATGAAATAGACCATAAAAATATTTTTTTTAAATACATATTAGCAATTACAGTAAATATGAACGTAATAAAAGATCACCAGTTAAATTCTCTTATGAAGGAATGAAATAGATCATAAAAATATATTTTTTAAATACATATTAGCAATTACAGTAAATATGAACTTATTTTTATCCAGTAAAAGTTAAATTCTCTTATGAAGGAATGAAATAGATCATAAAATATATATTTTTTAAATACATATTAGCAATTACAGTAAATATAAACCTATTTTTATCCAGTAAAAGTAAACGCCGTTGCCGGGGATCGAACCCGGGTCACCCGCGTGACAGGCGGGAATACTCACCACTATACTACAACGACAAAGTTGTAATTTTGGCAAAGTAATTTCAATAACAAATCATTTGACAGAATACAATAAAAATCCTCGCTTACGCCAAAGACAAGTATGGTTTATATTATCAAAAATCTTGATGTTGGACATGTCAAGATGGCCGAATTGTCTCATGCGCCAGTTTCAGGTACTGATTTGAAACGGCGTGAGTTTTGAATCCTATTATTTCCAATTCTCGGTTTTGTATTACTTGGTCATTGTGATCAAACTGTTTTGTATTAATATATTCCTAATTCCATTCGATTCAAAGCACAGAGATAATTGAAACTTGGGCCTTCGGAAAAACCAATCGGACTTTAATTTACAGAGGTTATTGAACTTTGTGCTTCACTGATCGATGAAGACAGTAAATCTTTGCAGGAAAGAGGAAAGGAAGCTTTGGATGGTGGGCGACTCTTGCCGAGGAGGAGGGCCAGAGGAAAAGGAGAAATCTAATAGTTCAGAAAAGCGTGGGTATGGTGGAGAACAGTGTTCCTCAACCACTTATTTTATATCCTACCGTGAGGAGAGTGCTTTATGTTTATGTTTATGTATATATATATAACGAGGCAAATTGGTATAGAAGATAATGATCATTTGTAAATATCTGCTAGTGTGGTTAATTCATTATTATTAATCAAAAAAACAAATCACTTGACATGATTTAATGGTGATTTGTAAGTGTTACATATCAAGATTACTCACTTCAATAGTGTCGTCAGTGTCATCATTACAAGTGTCGTAAATGTTGCAGTGTCGCAAGTGTCGTAAACATCATATTGTCATCTTGCCTATGTCGTGTCTCTAATGACATCATAAGGACACTTAAGACACCTTCAAAGACTAGTTTAAGAAGGAGAAATCATCTGATGAGGAGTACAAATCATTTTCCATGAAGAAACCCACTCAAAAATGATTTTTTGAAGGGGAGCGCTCCCCTACCCACGGTTAGGGAGTGTTAGCGCTCCCTAGCCTCCTTTGGGGGGAGCATTCCAAGCACTCTGTGCACCCTTTTGGGGGAGCACTGCCCTTTCTGAGCGAATTTTGGCTTGTTGAGATAAATCAAGGAAGAATCCCCTCAATCTCTTAAGGTAGTTGGATTTGAATCTGAGGTCAAGGCATGATCTTAGGGAAGATCCTCAACTGCAGGAGAAGAATCCTCAACTTATCCCAAAGATCTCTCAAGTGGTTGGGCCTCTTCAAACTTATATAAGGAGACTTTCTCATGGTGAAAATAAGGAGGACATAGATTAAGAGATACCAAACTTATGATCTCATAAGTGGTATTGGGGAAGACATCGTAAAACATCTAACTTATGATCTCATAAGGGAGATATCATTGAAGCATCAACATTCTGTGTGTGGATTAGTTGAGCAAGGGTCTGGACAAAGGGAGCTTGGTGAAGCTGTTGCACTACATCCATGGCTGTAAGAAACACTTTGTTCTCATTAATATAAATTCATGTTTGGCATGTTTCATTTAAAGTTTGTGTATATGAACTTGTTTCTTTCATAGATTCATTATAAAACTAATCATAGTATAGAAGGAAGTATTGTTGTTGTTTCTCAATGTACCACAAGACCTTCAACTAAACTTGGAGATCAAGATAAGCCTGGAGCGAACAAGGACAAACGTCAATAAAAAGGTACTTGCCTTTCTTCCCTCTTCTTCTTTGATAGTTTAGCTTTATGATAAAGAAATGTCAGTGTCCATAATAGCATTTTATGTCTTCGAGTTAGGGGTCTAGCATCCAAGAGGGAATCCACTTGTCCGCAGGGGGATTCTCCTGTAACAAAAATTGATGACTCTTGGTCAGTTCGATTGATCAGGTGGTCAATCTAGTTTCATCCTTGATTGAACCACTCACCAAAGTAGTTGATCCACTTTTGTCATCGATCAGCCCCACTTTTCATCTGAAAAGTGAAACCCAAGTGACTAATGCAGTCCCGTCATTGGTCATTCCCACCCTTCATCCGAAGAGTTTCAAAGTGGTCGATCTGATTCTGCCATTGGTCGATCCCACTCTTCCCTTGAGAAGTGTCAAAGTGACTGATATAGTTCCTTCCTCGGTCAGTGCCACCCTTCATCCGAAGAGTGCCAAAGTGGTTGTTTAGGTTACTTCATCGGTCAATCCCACTCTTCCTTTGAAGAGTGCCAACGTGGTCGATCTGATCCCATCATCGATCAACCCTACTCTCCCTTTAGAGAGTAAACCCGATTATGCCCACGTATTTCTCATTGATACAGAATCTACCGTGATGGGGGAATTCCTCCTTCTCTTGCGAAAACCCCTCCAAGTAATGAGGCCATACTTTTTGATTGGGGTGCGCTAACTGGACCTCGTCTTCCCTCTCACATTCCTTTCAAGATTACAGTACAGGTTTGTGGTCAGGACGTTCCTCATGCACTGATAGATGAAGTTTCGTCCATTAGTATTTTGTCCTCTATCGCTTGGCAAGATTTGAGTTATCCTCAACTTGTGTCAGTTACCTAGACTTTGTTCGCTTTTAACAGAAGAACCAGTCACCCTTTAGGGATCCTCCCTCAGTTTCTCGTAACTTTGGGAGGGAAAACTATCTTTATTGATGTTATGGTAGTCCAGGACCCCTTGGATTTCGATTTACTCCTTGGGCGAGATTATGTCTATGCCATGAAATCTATTGTGTCCACTCTTTTTCGTGTGATATATTTCCCACACGATGGAAGAATGGTGACTATTGATCAACTTTTGTTTGTTGGCCCTGACTTGACCATCAACCCAATGACCTCCCTAAACGGGTCTTATATGCAGTCGGTATCACCCCTGCCACAGGTCAATTATGTGGCGTTGTCTCCCATGACTTCAACTTTCAATGACTTGGATCTGGTAGTTGACATGGTGATCTCTTCGGTAGGGCTATTGGAGCCTGATCTCCTTAACCCCGACGCGACCCTCGACATGTGTTCCTTCCAAAGTATTCTTCTTCCATCTAGTGAAGATCTCTTGGAAGCCATGACCCAGTTTTGTCCCTTGACATGTACTCCTTCCAGAGCGTTATCCTCTTGGAAGCCATGATCAAAGAGAGGCCAGTAGCACAGTTTTATTTTCTGTGGCAAGCTCGTTAAAAAATGAAACATAGGTCACTAGCATATTTTTTCCTCTCTGTGGAAAGCTCGTTCAAAAATGAAATAGAGGTCATGAGCATAGTTTTCCTCTCTGTAGCAAGCTCGTTAAAAAATGAAACATAAATATGGGGATTCAACCCGAAGCCTTGAGCATAGTTATTTTCATGTGTTAAGCTCGTTACAAAATGAAACAGTCACCTCTCCTATCAGGTCGAGTTTGTCGCCAGATCTCGTAGATGTCGAGTCGAGTATTTTGTTAGGTCTCATATTTGAACCTTCATTTCATCCACCCTTATCATTTTTCTCTATCTAGTACAGAAATTGGTGACAACCTCAAAGTCGGTGAATGAATTGAAGCTTGGGGGGCATGTCTCCAACCTTTTGATGATCATTCTAGAGTTAAGCCACTAGCTTTTCAAGCTGGGGGCATACCGAGCTTAGTATTTTTTCTTTCTTGCACTCGTAAATACATGAGAATGCAACTGAGTAGACTTTTATCACTTTTTCAGACTCGTAAAGGATATACGAAAAAGGAACCCACTGGAATCTTCTTTAAGCTAATTTTAGACTCTCTAAACATGAAAATATTATCGTGATCTTGCTTCCTTTCTCACTAGTCAAAAGGTTTGAAAGGGCATCTTTCGAGTGATAATTTATCTTTTTTTCGGCCTAGCTAGACTGACATTTCAAAAAAGGACCACACTCGAGTCATCTTTAAGTTCTTTTCAGACTCTCTAAATATGAAAAATCATCGAGTTTACCTTCTCTGGACTCATTAAACAATCATACATTGAAGGGCCCATATGGGACCGGACCCTTACTTCTTTCAGTTTGTTAAACAAAAGAAGAGGGACTTACCGAAGGTGAGTTATATCGAGCATGTGTTACCCTCCTCAATCTCGTTAAATTAAAAAGAGGTACTCATCTATCTGGATGGGGGAAAAATTGAAGGAAGCAAGCCAAGCAGTTTTTGAGAACACTACCAATAACTCTTACGGTCCCCTTGAATACGACGCTTTGTTTTTGCACACATTTCAATCCGTTGAACCTCTGCACTGAACCAATCCTCTGAGTTTTCTTACTCCTTTGGGTCACCCGACGAAAGTCACAGTGTCCACTGCATCATCATGTTTTGGTCCATGTCATGTTTCTATTGTTGTGCCTCAGTGTTCAAGGGAAGTATCTGCCTCGAGAGTCAGCCATCACAAATATCTTGTTTCATTACCCGTGTCAGTCCATGTTCATTTGATCTACCAATTTATGTCTTTGTGTCAGTTTTGTGTCGTTGATGGAGGATACATCAAGGCCCTCCTGCGACAAGTCTATTTCTGTCGACCTCAACACATTATCCAGGAACTAGACTTAGAAACCAGTTAGTACCTTGGGACTTGCATGCCTCAATGGCAGTCCTCTTCGCTTCCAAAAGTGGGTTTACATATTTGACCTTTGATTAGATGATTCCACGGATGTTCGAATTCATCTCATCCATTCACATTTGTTGGAATGTACTAGATTACCTTGGGAATCATTGACATCAATGGTGATCTCCCTCGCGCTTGTTAATGGTTTACCTCATTGAACGGTAATCAAGTGGTTTCTTCCATGTTTGACATCAGGACATCTATTCACATGGTTAGATTCGTACTACATAGGGATTGGTAAGAAGACCTTGGGTTGAGTCATCACTCTGATATATACTTTTCCCAGGTTGCGAAGGAGTTTTCTTTTGAACTATGACACATATATTGTTACATAGATCCACTTTGTATTGGTCGTGGCTATGTCTTTTGATCTCGTAGATCCACTGTGTATTTTTCGTGTCTACGATCAGTTCAAGTCATAGGATTATAGATCCACATTGTATCTTCAATGGCTATACCTTTTATCAATATAATTATGGATCTACAGTGTATTTTATGGCAGCCATACCTTGGAAGTCTTTATCACGTAGGCATAGGTATGTCTGCCTTGGGTTTGAAATATGTCATAATATTTGTTGGATGTTTGTGTGTAGCTTCTATCAGGTTCTCTGCGTCCGTACCCTTTCTTAAAAAAAGGTCTACAAATTACTTCAGTCATCAATTCCCATCTTCTAACTTCACACTTTGGGGGGGCAATCTGTTACACATCAAAATTACTCACTTCAATAGTGTCGCAAGTGTCTTCATTACAAGTGTCGTAAATTTTGCAGTGTCGCAAGTGTCGTAAACATCATATTTCCATCTTGCATATGTCATGTCTCTAACGACATCATAAGGACACTTAAGACGCCTTCAAAAACTGGTTTAAGAAGGAGAAATCATCTAATGAGGAGTACAAATCATTTTCCATGAAGAAAACCACTCAAAAATTATTTTTTGAAGGGGAGCGCTCCCCTACCCACTGTTAGGGATTTCTAGCGCTCCCTAGCCTCCTTTGGGGGAGCGTTCCAAGCACTATGTGCACCCTTTTGGGGGAGCGCTACCCTTTCTGAGAGAATTTTTGGCTTGTTGAGATAAATCAGGGAAGAATCCCCTCAATCTATTAATTCAATCTAGCATTTATATCCATTGATATCATTCATGCACTACACATGTAGAGTCCAATAAAGTATATGCAAATAATAATTTAAGGTTTATTTAGAAACTTCTTAACTATAAACAGTTTACTACTTTTCATTTTGACCGGATTGTCATTTTATATGGAGAGGAAGATAAATTAAAAAAAAAAATTCATTGTCAATTAACACAAGTAACTAATCTTCAGGTTGCCAACTGTAGGTGCATAACTAATCTTCAGTTTGCCAACTGTAGGTGCATAACTAATCTTCATTGTCATTTAACATAGGTAAACAATAATTTTTCCAATAATGATATATTGAACTTGTGATTTTGAAATATACCCCAAGATTTTATAACGCAAGATAAATGCAAGTAAGCAATTATTATCCCAATGCCAACTACATAAGAATTAGACTAACAGAGAATGGCATGGGTAAGCAATGTTCAATGATAATCTTTGAAGCAAGGAAGTGAGCTTGCCAATGGTCTCTAGAGTCAACGCCCGAGATAGAGAGCTTCAAACCCCATAGTAAACATGAATGCCAATTATCTGTCCCCAACTAAACAAGATAATAGGTAAGCCCCAACCAACAACATAATTACAATGGCAATATTTAACAGCCAGGTAAAATAAATAAGAAGTTTGGCATTTAAAGATTTTGCTAATTTATTTATATAGTCAAATTTAAAACTAATCCAAAACTAATCGAAATGTAGACACATTTTCTGGATAAAAATTATGTAGGAGATTTTGGAATGTCCAAATTTAGTGTACATTCCATCCATCATCATGGACAAGTTTCATTTGTTCCTTATGATGGGTGGACTATCCAATCTAATTTGTCCTTGATGATGGGTGATCATGGGTGGACTGTCTACTACAAATGTTGAACTTTCCAAAACCTCATACACAGTTTATATCCAAAAAAAAATTGTTTATATTATGACTAAGTGTGAAAACCTACATACTAAGATTATTAACCTAAATTACATTATGACTATTATGACTAAATATGAAAACCTACATACTCAAATGTGTAACCTAAATACAAATATCCAACCTATATCCATGCCAAATACAAATGTACAACAAGTATTCATCATCAAAAGATACAATGGAATGACAATTTCTGCAACCTTAACACAAAACCAAACAGACACACCATGCATGCTACTCTATATTTTCTTTCTCAATGAGCTCGATCACAACAACAATCTTCACCATGAGCTCAATCACAACAACAATCTTCACCATTCAACAACAAAGAAAAATCCCAACACTCCACCATTGAGCATATAGCGCAAGCATTTCCCACCATCTGAGCATGCATGCCTACCGTCAGACCAACAAACTAAAACATATTTGGATCATCGAAATTACCAACTCAAAATGAAAAAAATCTCAACCTATGAATATTTTGTATGCCTATTAAAAGCAACGTATAGATTTTTTATTCATAATCACTTGTGGTGTTGAGGAAGAAACCTTGACAATTTACCAAACAAGCAAGTGAAATGAACAATGTGAAAATGTCTTATAAAGAAATGAAGCAGAAAGCAGTAGAAGAAAGTCAAAATGCTAGAAATGAAATATCATCTATTTCTCGTTTGTTTGGTTCAATGAGAATGTGTGATGTGAATAGTTTCAATAAAGTATATAAATAAGAAAAGCCTCTCCCTAGGTGGCAACTTCCTAAGTTATCTGCTAAAGACATTTATGATGATATGCCCATGTTTCAATTACATGCATCTTCTCAATTTAAGATCATTGAAAAAATATCTAAAGTCCAACAAAATGTGTCTGATCATTGTATTATCCCTACCTTAGACCCTGATGAAATTAGGATTGAATAAAAAAAATCCAGAGAAAACTTCTTACATCTCAAATGTATCAGAATAGGCATTGAACCTTTGCACAGAGATGGTATACCTGCATTCTCTGTTATTGTTGTTCTGGATAATCATTTCAACAAATTTGTACATGCTCTAATAGGAGGGGTACTAGGTGATCTTGCCATAGGCCCTATATGGTTTGACTTTCATCGAAATTTCAGAGTCTTTGTCACTGACCCAAACCTCAAAGATATATTACAAGTTAAGGTTCTCACCAAAGGATATGATATGAATCCTAGTTCTAAAAATATTGCAATCCATTATAAGTTAGCACTCAGATATACTAACACTCTATGTCCAATAGTTTTGCATGCACATGATAGAGATTCAGAGAGTTCTACCTTAGTATATACCTCTGCAGACAATGCCAAACTTGTTCCCCAATCCATTTCATGGGAACAATTAGACTTTCCTACTGAATGGGTAGTATAGGCTACTAAGCCCAGCCCAAAATTACTCTCAATATTGCAGATATTTCAGAAGATCATACTCAAGTAGTCATTCAATTTTCCCAAAGAAGGTTTGTCTCTTCTAAGTCGACATATCCTTCAACGAGACCTGAATGTTCTCACACTCCCATTTTTCAATGGCCACCCATTCCAGGGATCATCCAATGCCATTTATTCTCTGCTCTTGTCTCTAACCAATCTTCTTAGAGAAGCCAGTGTGGTGAATCATTTTTTAACTTTCCATATACATATTCTTTTCCATCTCCAAATTTTGAAGGCATAGATCCACCCATTTGTACTCATAAACCCATTTGGATGGCACCACCTTCAATTCTTCCAAGACAATTTCCTCTATGTCATAAGATGGTCAATACCCAACCTCAAGTATGCTCTCCTATACATAAAAACCATAATCCCAGAAGTGATTATCCTCCAACCTCGATCTCATAAGAAATTTGTCCTCATCCAAAGTGTTATGATAGAGCAGACATATATTTTCCACATGAAATCCATGTCTTGATTATGCATCATATTCTTGATCTAGAAATAAATGATCCTAGACTCAGAGAAATATTTAGCTATTGTATACCACCAGGAACTCCAAGATATGAATTAGGATATATTGAACAAACAAATGCAATAATTCCATCCTATAGATTTGAAAATCCATTACCCACGGGACTACAAAAACCATCAGTCCCAGAGATGAAAAAATTATTTTCCCTTATGAATGGATATCCTAGAAGAAGATTAAACATAGAATGTATTAAGAGAATGTTAAATTGGGATATGTTTACTCATCCCCAAGCCGAGTAATTTAATGTCATTACTTATGCATAAATAAAGAAAGATTTATCTGAGCAATGGAAAACATATATGTCAATAAAGGATATGTGGGTATCCTTTTATGAATGGTACATACTTTCCCAAAAGGAAGCAATTCAAATGATGTCTTCCAAGGAAAGTGTCATTACCAAACACAAATGGAAATCCTTAGATGGACAAACAACTCAGATAGATTTTCCATTTCCCCCTTTTAAGGGAATCATTCTAGGAGAAGAGGAAAAACAAACTAAGGCTACAACCCTCATGATTCACAAGGAAGAAAATCAACAAACAAATTCAAAGAAAATAATCCAAAGTGTGCCTGAACAACTAAATTGGACAAATATTTCTCTAAGAGGGATGGAAGCACATACTTTTGTAACTAATGACTATGCTAGGAAACAACAGATAGATCAAATTCAATTCTCTATAAATAAAGTTTCTTCTAGTATAAACTCTGTCAATTCCCAAGTCTCTGAAATCAAAAACACTTTAGAAAGTGAAAAAGACTCTTCAAAAAGAGAACATGAAGAAATAATGGAAGGATTAGGTGAACCTTTTAAGAACATAGGGGAATCTATTATTAAAATATCAGAAAAATCTGGAAATATTCCTGACAAACTGTTACCCGCGATTTTTGTCATCTTGATGGTGTATTGATGATGGTGTACTTAGGCTCCTAATAAAAAATTTCTCTTGAGAAAAGTGACATTCATCTCTTCCCAGAAAACATATTTTTGAAGAGAGTTCGCAGGTTGCTTATATCCTAGGTTGTGAGAATGACCCATTCTCACAGGCTGCCTTCAGCTAGGGTGTGAACTTCTCGTACTGTGCTACATATCTAGGGTGCGAACTTGTTCTCAAGCTTGGAAAAAGATGAAGTCTCGATGGTTCTAGAAGGGAATCTTCTAGAGAATCGGTTGGCATTTGAATGGTTATCATTTTACTGGTTTCCCTAATATTGTGGGATCATTCTCATCCAAGTAACCATCTCATCCTCTCTTATATATTGATGGGATTCTCATGGAAAAGGTTAAGCAAGATTAATTGGAGAATTGGTGAAGGAATTGTGTGAAGAACTCATCTTGAACAAGAGTTTGGAGACTCTAGCAAGTCTATCAAGAGGAGTCGGATATTCTTCATGCAAAGATCGAGCAAGTGTGTGTGTTGGAACTAAGAGCCACCAAAAGGAAGCTTGCGACATCAAGGCGATCAAGTTGTATCTTCTACTTTCGTTTAATATGATACAGTGGCATGTCGTTTTCCCATAAAGTCATTCTTACTTTATTGTGTAATTCCTTTATCATACACATAAGTTGACAATTGAATATATTTTTCTATCTTCACTTTGGTTGGTTTGTGTTGTCTTGGTCTTGACCTCACAAGAGCATCAGAGAGAAGAGGGAGCAAAGACCCTAGGAAGAGATACAAAGGTATGTCACTTGTTCCTCTTTTCTAGTCAATTCAATGGTCATAACTTAGGGAAAAAGTCATGTCATGTCATGTTTTGTTCTAGATCCAGGTGGATCTAGGGAGATCTGTTAGTGTCCGCACCTACCGATTAGTCTGATAACAAAATTGGCGACTCCACTAGGGATACAACCCGTTTTCTTTGTAGTTTTTGGCATTTGTCCTTGGTCATTTGTTCTTACCTTACCTTTCTCCATTTCTATCAATATCTAAGTCTTCAGGACATCCTGATAGACCCTCTGGGTCCATAAGTGCCTTCAACTTTTTTGTATTTTTCCAAAAATTTTCCTAGTTTCAGACATTCTCGCACTGAACCCCATAGTGGCCTGCGAGAATACTTTGAGTTCACACTTTGCTTCTAAGTCCAGTGCGAGGTTCTCACACTCTGCTCAAAGCTAGCCTGCGAGAATGACCCATTCTCGCAATTTGTAACACTGATAGCCTGCGAACCCTCTTTTCAAAATTTTGGATTTAAGATTTTTGCATGTTCAACTACCTAGATCAGTATAGGTGTCCGAAAAGAACTTTTTGGACCATTGGTTGATGTTTTCTTGTCTTTGGATTTTGTGCACGATCAGTCTTCGGAAATCAAAGGCTCTTCCTATCCATCTTTTTCTTGACTCTCATCTCTTGACTTTTCTTGGCAAAGATATATTCTCTGATTTTGGAATCTGAGTGCTTGTTTGGTTAAGAACCGGTGATCGGTTTGAAAGTTGGGATTCTTTGTCTTTCTCATTTTCTCATTATTTGGAAGATTACTTTTCTCATGCAATTGAAAATACTAGTTTTGTCTGCTTGTTATTTTTGTTTCCATTGAAAGATTGGCTTGGGTTTTTGTTTATTGTTTGTTCATTAGTTTTTGGTTTTCCTCACTTTCACCATCATGGTGTAGGTCCTTTTTGAAAAGTAAAAACATTTTTTCTTTCAAAAGAATTTTTGTCTTCGAAAATATTGAAAATCAATTGTTGAAATTATTGAAAAAGAAACAATAGAGAATTTTTATTATTGCGCGATTCATTGAAATTGCATTTTAAAGGAAATTGTGTATCGTAGTTCAAGATTGGTCTGGAAAATTTGTCTTTCCCTCCCATACATAGGATTCATTGAATGGAAATTGATATATTTCATTCCTATCTATGCATCGTTGGGTCAGAGTCTCATACAACATCAGTTCATCTCCACTTCCTTTGAGTAACGACAACCCTTAATAACATTGTGCAATTGTAAAATTTAACTAGTAACTCTTTTCTAGGGCTCTATTACACCAACATTTAGCTAGGCTAGCACTTTGGAATAGGTAGAGAGATACACTCTCCAAAGAAAAAAACACACAATAACATCTTGTGTTAAGGAGTGTCCTAGGAAGCCCTTCTCACACAAGGGTCAAACCCGAGGTCACATTGATATTGACAGAGTTACTCACCCTGCTTTGTTGATATCGATGTAGAGATTGCACGTATTACGAGGGTCACTTGGAGGTATACCCACAATGATGAGTGGAAGCCTCTTGAGTTGGTTTCGGGTTAGATACCCTGCCCTTGCATGTGGATCAGACTGTCGACTGTCCCCCCAGGCTTTATTGTTGTCAGTGGTAACCCTAGTGGCCTATCTTTCTAGGGTCTTACACAAGGTGACTGTGAAGGGGCAAGTCTTCACGGTACCTGGAATCGATGTTGTCCAAACTCACTTGGGCTCCTTGGAGGGTATACCCATGATTATGTGTGGGAGCTTGCACCAGGTTGTAAGTCCGTTAAGAAGGTCGTCAGCGTAACTTTTCCACCCTAGCCCAGCCCCTTCTCGTCTCATTGTTGCGACGTTGGATTTCATCACCAACTAGTGACTTTGGAATTAGAAGGTCTCGTTTGCTTGGTATTGTTTCCTAGATTTTGTTTACTAGCGCATGCTGTTTGTTCACCCAAGTTGACCATAAGATTTTCTTCATAAGTTTGTAACTCGTTCACAATAGATCCTCCACGTCGTTCACGTAGAATGTATGATTTATCTCCAGAGCATCTGGAAGGTTCTCAACCCCTGCCTACAAGCTCACCTAAGGGCTCTCCTCAACAGAGTGAAGTCCAAGACGTTACCACTCCACAAGTGGAATGAACCGACTCTCTAGAACATTTATGAATTACCAATACTCGAGAGGACTTTCGACTTCACCCTGATTCTGAGAGACAGATTATGCGAGTGAATTCTTCTGGAGACTTAGTTGTTGTGTCTTCTGGATCACCGATTGGAACCTTTCCGGGAATAGAGGGACAAGATCGTTTTTGGTCTACGGGCATTTTTAGACGGGACCTTTTTGGTGCAAGATCATGCGTTGAAATCATCGTCTCACCTGTGCCCTCCGAAACCTCTAACCCAGACACAGTACCGTTTACTACTGCCTATTATTTTCCTAGTACGGATGCCCCGCGATCTGACCACATCTTGACCATCCCTAAGAAATGGTCCATTACTCAGATACTACGAGTATTCACACTGGGATTACTGTGGTTAGTCAAGCCCTCATCGACACACCTCTCTTGCCCAGTGTCACCCTGACACTACCACCTGGGTATTTTGCATTGAATGCTTCTATTCCCACTCATATGCAAACTCCATCCGGCACTCCTGGTGGTCCCTCTTCTTCTGGGCATTCTCTTCCCGGTTTCCTTCTGACACTTCCTTAACCCCCTTTTGGAGGACCTTTCTCGTCCTCCACTGGCAGTATTAATCCTAGTGGCACTATTCCCTCCTTCACACCGAATTACCATATTACTGTTGGTGGACAATTTCACCAGGGAGGTTTGACTCAACCCCCCCTTGGTGGGAAAATTCCTATTGGAATGCAAATCCCAATTGGAACACAACCCCCAATTGGAACACTGCCCCCAATTGGAACACAACCCCGATTAGAGGACAAACCCCACCGACCCCACCTTATGGACAACACATACCTCCATCCTTGGCCCAGTATTGGAATCATCTGATACAACATACTCCTCAATTGACTGGGGGCAAAAGCTTCCAGCTGCATCTATTATACCCCCTAATATAGGCCAACCATATCTAGGTACATCTAGTCCTATTTGGGGCTCAAATGCTCAAACTCACGTCCCTGTTCAAGAATACAATCCCATGAGCTACTTTCCTCTACAACCACCACCGAATCTTCCTAGGTCTTTACATTATATGCAGACTACTTATGGTCCTACTAGTTTGCCGACGGGGCTTCCTCCCCAAAGCCACCAGTACCCGCATGTGAATCGACATTTACCCTTCTTGGCCACTTTGGACCTCCCGGACTTGTCAAGGATTTTAAATGATCCAATTCATCACTCTCCCTAATGGCCCGCTATACCATCCAAGCAACCATCGGACATCCCTAAATTCGACGGCAAAGCGGGAGAGCACCCGAACAATCATGTCATGACTTTTCACCTCTGGTGCTCATCCAACTCGTTGATGGATGACTCTATTCGTTTACATATTTTTCAACGGACCCTCACGGGTTCTGCTACAAAGTGGTATATAGAATTACCACGAGGTTTCTTCACTAACTTTAACACCCTAGCTATGGCCTTCCTCACCCACTACCAGTTACTGATCCGTTATGAAATGGATACCGAGATTTTGAGTTCTTTCAAACAAAACAAAGCCACTCATATATCCGATCACATTCATGAGTGGCGATAGAGACGACGTCTCATCAAACTCGAACTCCCCGATCAGTTGTTGGCAGAGTGGTTCACAAAATAATTTTTGAACGACATCGGTCGTGACATCGCCATGGGTGGAGTGGTCACGGAAGAGCAGGCCATAAGTCGTGCTCAATACCTTGACCTCGTTTACTCACAAATGAGTACCCTTTACGACTTACTACTTGACTCACCTCGTCCTTCCACTTCTGCCACTTCAACTACTCCAACTGCTTCTCATGCAGCCGACAGTGTGATTGGCACTTTCCATGCCCAACCACATTCCGCCTCAAGCACCAACCCCAAACCTACTTCTTCTAATGTTCAAAATGCTCCATCTCCTGCCCCTCCCACCGGCAAGACTTCTGAGGTAAATGTGATTCAATCTACCCCTGCCGGTAAAAACAAATCCAAAAAGGGAAGGGGTAAGAATAAGGAGGAAAAAAATACTTCTCAAGAAGAGAGAAACAAAACTCCACCTGTTGATGATAGGGATAAGCGCAAACCTCGATACCCTTGTCTTATCTGTGGTGATGATCACTACACGAAGGATTTTCCATGACATGCCGAGGTCACTAAGTTCCTTCAAGGAGTCCCAAAACCACCTGCTCCGGTCGTTTTGTCCCAACCCTTCCCGTCTCAACAACAGGACCAATTGGTCATTCATGACCAACCCTCATCTTCTACTACATCCTATGTCTTGATGTGTACTGGCGATTCAAAGTAGAACGACATTGCACTCACCACTTGAGCCAAAGATTATTCTCCCTCTAAAGAGAAAATTGATGACCCACCTCCTTCATTGGCACAACCCTCTCCCGTGACTCCACCTACCAACGATCCTCTTCATCTTGAACGATCGAGCCTTGAAACATTTCTTCAACCCAAAGGGCATCATTCAGAAATCGGCTTTCAATCCTCATGCTTGTGCTGTCCAGAACTACAACATTGTTGAAGATCTGGCCCAAGAACCTTCTGTGATGTCAGCCCTCGAAGTCCTTCAAAGTTGTCCCACACAATAGAAGGCACTGTTGAAAGCTATCAGTGGAATCGATCCGACGGATACAAATTTAATAATTTTTGACTTGGAAGATCACATTCCAAGGTTACCCCCTCAACTTGCGTTCCAAATCCAAGTAATTGTCTCTGACAAAAACATTTGTCCAACCATTATCGACGAGGGTGCCTCGACGTGTGTCATGTCTCTTACTTGTTGGAAAGCCATTGGCTCTCCCTCTTTGAATGAATCCCAGAACACTCTCAAAGCCTTCAATGGCTCCGGTTTTAAGCCCTACGGTCTCCTTCCTTCGTTTCCAATCATGTTAGAAGGCAAAACGGTCCAAGTTGAAGTGGAAGTCTTTGATGCTCCTCTTGATTACAATCTTTTGCTTGGCCACAGCTGGATCGATTCCATGCGCGCAGTTGTGTCGACCCCTTTTCGTGTGGTACATTTTCCACATCAAGGGAAGGTAGTCACCGTCGACCAATTAGCCTTCTTTAACTCAGATACCCATACTGGCAATGTACCGTTCATCGCTAAAACCCCACAGGGTTATGAGAACGTCGTTGTAGGCCTTCTCAAAGACTCTTCATTAATGGGTACTTTCCCCATTCCACCGCCCGATGTTCCATGCTCATCTGTTGCTTCAATCAACATGATCTCCACCTCGATCCACGGAACTCCTTCATCTCACGACCCATGGATAGTACCTGACCCTGGAGATCATCTTCGTTACGACGACGAAATTCCATTAAGTCTGGTCGAATCCGCCTATCAGGCCATTCAATCGACAACCCCTTCTACCCCCTCTCTTGGTGAGTTATCTCCAGATCCTTTCCGTGTCATTTTTCCCACAGATGAGATGATCATGTCTGTCATGGAAGACACCCCTTGGGACGATGGACGTCATCTTTCCATCCTCTTCCTGGAGCAACGTACCATTGAGAACTACCAAAGGATCTCGACCCCGTCGACCGTTGTCGTCATCTCAACCATTCCCGAGTCCACACACGATGTGTTTTCCGAAGGGAACTTAAGAAATATCTCACCCACTATTCCCCTCGACATACCCATCAAACCCAGAATTATCGAAAATGTGCATATCGGAGCTTCATGTTCCCCTGACGAAATCGTCACCTACATGTCCCTTTTCAAAGAGTTTTGTGACGTCTTCTCCTGGAGCTACGAAGCAATGTCGGGTATCGACCCCAACATTGTGATACATGAGATCAAGACATACCCCGACGCTAAACCCATCTGGAAACACCTCCGTCCTATTCACCCACGTAAAGCGGTTGTTATCAAGCTCGAAGTCGAGAAACTGCTCAAAGACAACTTTATTTACCCGGTGGCCCTTACTGACTGGGTTTCCAATCTTGTCCCAATCAACAAGAAACAAGGAAAAATCCGTGTATGTGTTGATTATAGGGATATCAACAAAGCTTGTCCCAAAGACAACTTTCCTACCCCGTTCATCGATCAGATTGTCGACGATTGCGCTGGAAGTGAAATCTTCTCTCTGATGGATGGTTTCTCCGGGTATAATCAAATCAACATTGTTCCCGAGGATAATCATAAGACTACTTTTATTTGTCCTTGAGGCACTTTTGCTTATCGGAAACTCCCCTTCAGTCTCAAGAACGCTGGCGCAAATTTTGAATGCGCTATGTCTTATGCCTTCCATGATATCAAGCACATCGTGCAACCATATCTGGACGATTTACCTACTCACTCTATGTGCCGAGTCGATCATCCAATCCACCTCCGAGCCATTTTCGTCTGCTATCGATTTTACCATATACGCCTGAATCCTCATAAGTGTGTTTTCTGCGTGGAATCCACCTGACTTCTAGGCTTTATTGTTTCACGTCAAGGGATCAGGGTAGATCCTTTAAAGGTCGAGGCAATCCTTAATCTCCCTCCTCCTTCTACACTTCGCCAGTTACAAAGTTTGCAAGGGAAAGAAAACTTTCTTCGTTGTTTCATCCCAAACTATGCCGAGATAACTCGTGGATTTACGTGGCTCCTAAAAAAGGGGTCTGAGTTCATCTGGGATACTATAGAAAACAAAGCCTTCGAAGCTTTGAAATTGTCCCTAACACGTGCTCCACTTCTCTTCCCCCCTGATTACAGTCATGATTATTTCCTCTACCTTGCAGCCTCGGATTACACCATTGGTATGGTTCTCATCCAAGAGGATGATTTTAACAACGAACATGTTATCTATTACTTGAGTCGAAGTCTAATGCCTACCGAAACCAAGTATTTACATATCAAAAAATTGGCCTTGGAAGCCGTCCGAGCCGTCCAATGCTTCCGACACTATATCCTCTCTCACAAGACTACAATGATTTCTAACTGCAACCCTATGCAACACATTCTCAAACGTCAATTGCTAGGGGGAAAATACTCCAAATGGATCGTGATACTCCAGGAATTTGACTTGGAATTCGAACGAGACAAGTCCAAGAAGTCCTTAGTGTTTGTTGAGTTGATATGCGACTTTCCCTCTTCTGAAATGGAAAATGTAGCAGCTGATTCATTACCAGATGAATCCCTTTTCCTCATTAGCTCTGATGATCTTTGGTATGGATATATCATCATATATATCCAAACCCAGAATTTATGGCCAACTTTGTCTAGTACTAACCAACGTCGCATATGCTACCAAGCCCACCAATATATTATCCTCTGGGATACTCTTTATCATCGGGGAATTGACTCAGTTTTTCGACGCTGCCTAACGTTCAATGAAGCCGAGAAATCTTTGAATGACTTCCATTCTGGAGCCTGTGCTGGTCATATGTCCGGGTATGCTACCGTCCAGAAGATCTTACGAGAAGGGTATTTTTGGCCTTCTTTATTTAACGACTGCATAATTGTCGTCCAAATATGCCATGCTTTCCAGACCTATAATCATAAGATACGGTCACATCTCGTTCCTCTTCACCATGTGGTCTCCGTTGGTCCCTTTGCGAAATGGGGCATCGATTTCATGACATGTCACCCCCACTCGGTCGGGGGGCATGGATACATTATTATAGCCATAGATTACTTTACGAAATGGGCCGAGGCGATGCCGACATTTGACAACACTGGAAAGACTGCAACATTATTCATTTTTAATCACATCATAGCTCGTTTTGGTGTTCCCCAGGCTATCGTCACTGATCACGGTAGCCACTTTCAAAACTTCATGATGTCCGAACTCACTGAAAAGTTGGGTCTTCTCCATGAAAACTCAATTCCCTATTACCCACAAGCCAACATCCAAGTCGAAGAAATTAAAAAAGTTCTCATAACTATGCTCCGATGAATGATAGGGATTCACAAAACAAGTTGGCACACAATGGTGTTTTTAGCATTGTGGGCTTACCGGACATCCGTCAAGTCCGCTACTAGGTTTACACCTTTCTGGTTAGTCTATGGTTTGGAATCCATTCTCCTGATTGAATGCGAGATACCCTCTTTAAAACTAGTCGTTGAATTCCTACCAAACACTTATGTTGAGGAAGAACGTCTATTGTATCTTATGTGATTAGACGAAACTCGACGCGATGCTACCCTAGTCATAGAAGCTCATAAAAAACGTGTTAAGGCCCAATATGAAAAACATGTCAAGCATCGCATTTTCTTCGAGGGAGATCTCGTTCTCCTCTATGAACAAGATCGAGATATCCTAGGAGCTGGAAAATTCGAAGCCATGTGGCGAGGTCCTTATATCGTTAGATGAGTTTTGGAAAAAGGATCTTATGAGTTAGTAGATTATGATGGTATCCCTTTGAGTGAACCTAGAAATGGGTTGTAGTTGAAGAAGTACTATGCATAAGATCACATGTGCACGAGTACCTGTATTTTTATTGTATCATATTCCTTGTGTGTTACTGTAGCTTTCTTTTGTCGTTATCTGGTCTTTGCCCTTATGTGACATTGTATTTGATTTCCAGATGTCAGAGTCTTCGCCACCCTACATTGGCTTTGCTGATGGTGCTAGCCATAGTACTCAGAACCTTGCTTCCGCTGCATGGGCAATTTATGCCACTACAAACGAACTTGTCTCCTTACAAGGTGTGTGCCTCGGTCGTGCGACCAACAATATTGTAGAGTATAGTGTCGTTATCAAATTGTTGATTGATGCTATCTTGCTTGGAATATGTCATTTGGTTGTGCGACTCGATTCGCAACTCATAGTACTACAGTTAAGTAATGTCTATACTATTAAAAATCCTACTTTGTTACGGGTGTATTTGCGAATTCGCCTCTTGGACCGTTATTTTTCTTATATTGAATATCAACATATTCCTAGACGTCTAAATACATTAATTGATGCATTAGTTAACTATGTATTAGACAGAAATTTGGGTCATTTATAAATCAATCACATCAATTTTCACACAACACAAGATAAACCGGTAGAAGTTGTATGTATATATAACGATAAAAAATAAAAATAAAAATTACAAAAAGTTTTGTCCGAAGACCAAAATTTCAAAATCTAAAGCTTATAACTTCTACAAAGTGACGTCATGGATGACGTTCATGGTAACACACGAATGCCCAGGAAACCCTACGAAGCAGTCGGCCGATGGACTCTGACACTCCTACTGTATGACGTTGATAACATCGTGGAAACTCTCCAAGGGGCATGTCTAAAATGTCTGCTATCAAACCCTCTAGGTTTTGTTCCACCGCTTCATAGTCTTCGGCATCCCATCATGGCACTGGAGCCACCTCTCCTCGCTTCTGAATAGGAGAAGTACCAGGAGGTCGGTAAGGTCCCACATCTGTGTCATCAAAAGGATTTTTGTATTTAGACCTTGGAAGAACATAAAAAACATTTGAATATGATAAAATTCACAAAAACATTTAAAAAGAAAAAATGTGTACTTCTTACCAAGATCCCCCCACTGAGCGCCCTCGGGCAGGACCAAGTCTGGATCTCCTTGAAAGTCCAACCCGACGTAGGAATAATCATCGACCATCAACATCTATGGTCGCAACCTTTCGAAGAAGGCATCATTATATTTGATAATCGGTCCAGCTACGTGCCAGTCCATGAGCTGACACCACCTCAGCATTCTTGGATCTGTTGGAGCCAGTGAATCCCACTCAACCTGCAACCTCAACAAGGGAACCCTCTCAAGAAAGAAGGACACCAACAAAGACCTGTACCTGAATTTCTTTAGGTCGCCTCGCTTGAATTTGGTCAACTGCCTCTTCATGCTACGAAGCACTGTGTCTGCCCAGTTAAAAACCTGAGGCTCAATACACTCTATGGCATACTGAAAGTAGCTCTGGAGAGCCATGTGAGGAGAAACGCTCCCATCCATATGAGCAATGGTGAAAAAAATAGTGTGGAGGGTCAAATCCTGCACTCCCCAAATGGCTACTTTCCATTTTCTCCTCTCTGCCTCTGGAACACAGTGCAAATGACAATACTCACTCATTGATAGCCCACCACCTCTACTACTAGTCAGGCTTGTGTGGTACCCACGTCGTGACAATCCTGTCAGGAAGTAAATGTCCTCGATATCCGAGGACAATGTGTGGACCCCTACATTGAATACTTATTGGTTGGGATCCCACATATGCACAAGGTACTCTAATAACCTGACTTGGGCCCTCATACCCAGGATACGAAAGAATTTCAGAAGACCACAGTCTCGTAAAGTGGCAACGGTGGCCGGATGATTCCTGGCAATGGCATCATCTTCTTCGTGTTCTCTTTCACGCCATTCAAGAACCATGGTGATGGCCAAATACCTGCATAAGAAGCATAAGAAGAAAGTTAGTAACTCTATTCAACACTTGGTTTCTTTTTCATTGAGCAAAACTTTAAAAAAAAATTCCACTTTGCGGTTCTCGCAGGTGCCTTTGGGGCCACCTGCGAGAATGAGGCATTCTCGTAGGCTCCGTGTGGCTGGCCTGCGAGAATGGATGAGCGCAAATGTAACCCCCAAAACAAACTCAAAACTATGATTTTTGCCAATGAAAATGAAAAATCAAACCATGAAAAGATAGAGGACAAGGAGCTTACCTCACTATCAGAGACGGTTCATCAAATGGATGCTCGTAACTCCCGTAATCAAGCACCAAAATTCAAGGGCAAAAGAGGGGTTTTGGGCTCAAATATTGGTAAAGTTAAAATGATTATGGTAAAAAGAACTTTTACCCCTTTATATTTACTTTTACCATTTGTTATTGGATTTTATAATTGTTTATTTATTAAAACCTAATGCCTAATACCCTTTTGAGTACGACTTTTGCAGGCATAACGACTTCGATGTTCATGCACAGGGATGCAGATATTTTTTCTTCTTCATCGCATGTTTTGATTTCTTTTTATGGTTTTTGTACAAAACCTCGAGCTTGGTCTTTGTCTGTTCTCACGCTCGAAAATACATGAGAACGCAATCGCGCACACTTTTATCACTTTTTCGGGCTCAACAAGGTTATACGAAAAAGGAACTCCCCTGGAGTCCCCTTTAAGCTCTTTTCAGACTCTCTAAGCATGAAAAGATTGTCTAGCGACCTTGCTATTTTCACGCTCGTTAAAGTATTTGAAGAAAGCATATGTTGGGTGATAATTTATCTATTTTTCGGTCTCATCAGGCTATTTTACGAAAAAGAAACTGAGAGATTTATCTTTTAAGTGTTTTTCCAGACTCTATAATCATGAAAAACCTTCGAGTTTTCTATATTTGGACTCGTTAAACAAACATCGACAGACCCGTAATGGGACCGAACCACTCCTTCCTAGGGTTTATTAAACATACTCCGAAGGATGAGCTTATATCAACAAGAATATGGTATCCTCCTCAAGCTTGCGTAAAAATAAAGAGGTACTCTCCAAAAATGGTGGGGGGAAATTTGGGAAATGTATGTTTTCTTGTATTCATATTAATTGGTTGTAAGTGTCGCTCTTGAACATGACACCCCCCTATTCATTATTTGAAGCCGGTTTGGGAAATCCATTTGTCTCTCATTCGATTTGCTACAAGGCCATACCCTACGTCGTCTCTGAGTCAATGCTGCCAAATCATTGGTCGTGTCATTCATATGTTCAAGAGAAGTTCATCTGAAACCTCTATTGAGTCGACCATCTGCAGTTGTCCATTTTCTCTGTGTCGGCCTTCCCTATGTCTAGTCCAACTTGCATCATACTTTGTTTCACCTTCAAAATATGTTACTCATTTCGTGATCCAAAGTTGGATCCAGAAGCCTGATAGGGCTCAAAAAGGCTCAAAAATGGAAGTTCTCATAATCTGACGAAACCAATGCCATTGCGTCCGTCTCATTTTCCTGATTCAAGCCATATATTTACTTCATCAAACGGGCTCCGTATGCGAAAGATACCACGTTCTGTCTGAAAACCCAAACAGGCAAAAAAAAAGGGGATGATTGTACAGTCCGTACAGTGCCACGTTGCAGGCTGACTGTACAGGATGTACAGTAGTACAACTTATGTGGCAATTTCTGGTGACAACACGTGGCAGGTGATGGAGCTTGACACATACAGTTGGACCAATTTATGGGTGACACGTGTCACCACTATAAGGGTGACACATGGCACGGGATGACGTTAGCAGTTGACTGGGCAGGTACGGTGGTAGGGTACGTGGAAGACACATGGGGCATCCAGCATTCGACACCTGGAAATGTTTGCTTGGTTTTTGATGTGCCACGTGGCCCAGTCATTGGATGCCACGTGGCACCCTGTGGTTGGCTCATGGTTTGTGCAAAATTTATATGGTTTCACCGAAGTCGAACCCCCGACCTTCCTCTGTGCAACGGACTGGCAGGACCGGGCTAACCACCCGAGCCACTGTTAGTTCTTGTTAACTATATGGTGAAACATATATTTGAATTTGGTTGAAATGATATCTGGGGGCGGAAAGGGCTGGGGCCTAGCCCCAGCCCGTGGACGTAATACATATCATATGCCCCTGCCATGGAACCGAGTGACAGGGCGCAGGATAGGGACTAGCCCTCGGATCCCATAGGACTAGGGCTATAGCCACCAAAGTTGGGTGCGGTTATGTTTTAGCCATCGGATCCTATGACCACGCCCGATGACCAGGAGCCAGGGACAGTGGGGCCAGCGTAGAGCCAGTGGAGCACCCGGCCACATGGTCGCCTCCCATATGACTAGAAGCGCACGCCAAAGGGGTTGTGCCATATTTTTATACCAAATGGGTTTTTTTACTATAGTTTGGGATTTTTAATTGATTATAAGCCTGTTTTTAATGGATTTTCTCCAATTTTGGGAGATATTGGGCATTTTTGGAGCCCAAATTTTGGGAGGAAGTTGGGGATGGATAACCAACTTCAGATCTATATAAACTAGGCCTGTTTGAGGCCATGGAGGATAGTCAGAGAAGATTTATGTTGAAGGGAAGCCAAGCCAAAGCCATTTTTATGCAGGGAAGCTATTGAGGAGCAGACGCTTGCGAGCCATTTCTGGGAGCTTCGAACATCCGTTTTGCGTGTTGTTTTCTTTGCAGGGTTATAGAGATCTGGAAGAACATTTCCAGATCATTCTTGTAGCCAATTGGCACTGTTGCAATGTATTTTTTATCTTTTGAACAAAAATAAAGAAGCCTCCCCCATAAAGACAAAGGCCCGAAGACGTAGGCAAAGTTGTGTCGATCTCCGTTATCAGTTCTCGTGTTATGGTTTGTTGTCTATTATTTCATTTCAGATCTGCATACGTGTATATGGCTGTCATAATTCCTCTTCTTTCCGCATTCTTTCATAAATCTTCTCAATTGGATAATTAACGCATCCAAAATTAAAACTCAACCATAGTCATTAAAAGATCCTACGGATCAAGTGGTATCAGAGCTAGTTGACGTTTGGATTTGAGTTTTGCATGTTAACCAGGGAAAAGCTACAACGTGGTGAAGGAGATCTTGTTGCAGAGAATCCATTAATTGGATTGAGAAAGAGAGCTTCTCACAACGATAAGATGGCATCGGAAGAAGGGATTTCTCAGGATGAGAAAGAGTTCCGGAAAACATTCCTTGCTATGTCGGAGATGGTGAAAGTTTTGTACAAATATTACTTGGAATGAAAAAGAACAGTTTTGGGTGAATCTTCAAAGGGAAAAAGTGAAGAGGAAGAGGACCATCCTCAGATTCCTCCTTCACCTCCATCAACACCTCCTTCTTCTTCAAGTTCAAGTTCTAAATCTAATGGAAAACAAAATTTTCATAAGAATAAGAATGAAATGCCATTGTTAAAACTTGAAGTCAAATTTGAGTTGCCCATATATGATGGTGAAGTAAATGCAGAAAAACTTGACAATTGGATTAGGCAGATGGAGGTATACTGCAGTGTGCAACAGATCAAGGATGAGGCCACACAAATCAAGTTGGCATCTTTGAGACTTGCAGGTACATCTCTCATCTGCTGGCAAAGCAAGCTGCAAAAGGGAACACAACAAGTGGGTAATGTATTTCCATCATGGAAGAGTTTCATTTCTGCACTTAGGAAACAATTCTATCCTTTGGGTTATAAAGAAAAAGAATTAATTGAATGGCAATCTTTAAAACTAAGAAAAGGACAAACAGTGCAAGAATACACCGATGGATTTCGAAAAATGGCATTAATGTTAGACATCCCTTTGCAAACACAAGAAACTCTTATGAAGTATATAGGAGGTTTACCTGCACAGATTAGAAACATTGTTTTCATGTTTGGACCCACTAACCTTGATGAGGTTTCTGTTCAAGCAACGTATATTGAAGAAGGGAAAGCAGGTGTGTCAGGGGAATCATCGTCTTCAAGGAAAGAGGACAAGAGGAAAAGGCATGGAAAGAATGAAAATGCAGTGACGAGGAAGGAAGGAAATCCCTCTTGCAAGCATTGCAAGAAAGAGGGACATGATGAGGACATATGTTGGCAGTTGCATCCTGAGAAGAGGCCAAAGTGGTTCAAAGAAAAGAAGGGAACGCAAACAGTGGAAAAGACAACAAAACCCACAGACTTGGGATCGGATTCAGGTGATGAATCAAAGATTTCATTGGTTGGTATGACAGGTAAATTTGGTGAAGACATTGATTGTAGAAGCAAGTTGTTTCATATAAGGGTAATCATGCGACATACTAAGATAGACACATTAATTGACAGTGGATCTCAATCTAATCTAATCTCAGAAGAATTGGTTAAGCAATTGGGATTAAAAACACAAACTCATCATAAACCTTACACACTTAAATGGATAAGCAATCATCATCAAATGCACATAAAAAAGCAGTGCACAATCAAATTTGCAATTTCATCTAAGTATGTGGATGAAGTAACATGTGATGTAGTGTCATTAAGAGAATGTGGAATGGTCTTAGGTAGCCCATATTTATATGATCGTAAGGCAATCTTATACAGGACAAAGAATCAATATCAATTCACTAAAGCAGGTCAAGATTATGTGGTTCATGCTCATCATGTTAAAGAAAATAAAACACTTCAAACAACGGAACAATTAAAGAAGGAAATGCAAGCAAGCAACAAACCAATAATTGTTTCAAATGAAGTAATCGATCTTAAGCAAGAACAAGAAATGTTTATTGAATGGAAAATCAATCATAAGTTGCTTCAAGATAAGCTCATGTCGTGCAAATATTTCAAGTATATCAGCTCATTTGCAGTCGTCTTTTTGATGCTGTCATTAGTAATGTTTTCTACATGGATGATAGTGGCTTCAGTAAGATGTAACAGGGTTCAAATGGCTAACAATATACTGTCAGTTGTCATGATTGTGTTACAGTTGATCTTGATGAGACAGGTGCACAGGACAGAGTTCAGAGACAGAGGACAAGTTGGGTGGCCTATCCCGAGCTTGTTGACTGGTCAGTAACCTTTTGGGGACCAAAAGGTATTTTAGTGGGGAAGTGTGATCCAGAGTCGGATCCAGAAGCCTGACAGGGCTAAAAAAGGATAAAAAATGAAAGTGATTAGAATTTGACGAAACCAGTGTCATTGCGTCTATCTCGTCTTCCTGATTCCGACCATATATTTACTTCATCAAACAGGCTCCATATGCGAAAGATATCACGTTTTGTCTGAAAACCCAAACAGGCAAAAAAAAGGGAATGACTATACAGTCCGTATAGTGCCATGTGTCAGGCTGACTGTACAGGCCGTACATCCGTATAGTTGATGTGGCAGTTTCTGGTGATGACACGTGGCATGTGATGGAGCTTGACAGGTACAGTTGGACCAATTTATGGGTGACACATGTCACCACTATAAGGGTGACACGTGGCACGGGATGATGTCAGCAGTTGACTGGGCAGGTACGGTGGAAGGGTATGTGGAAGACACGTGGGGCATCCAACATTCGACACTTGGCAATTTTTGGGTGGTTGTTGATGTGCCACATGGCCCAGTCATGGGCTGCCACGTTGCACCCTGTGGTTGGCTCATGGTTTGTGCAAAATTTATATGGTTTCACCGGGGTCGAACCCCCGATCTTCCTCTGTGCAACGGACTGGCAGGACTAGGCTAACCACCCGGGCCACTGTTAGTTCTTGTTAACTATATGGTGAAACATATATTTGAATTTGGTTGAAATGATATCTGGGGGCTGAAAGGGACGGGGCCTAGCCCCAGCCCGAGGACGTAATACATATCATATGCCCCTGCCATGGAACCGAGCGACAGGGTGCGGGATAGGTACTAGCCCTCAGATCCCGGGTGGATCCCATAGGACCAAGGCTATAGCCACCAAAGTTGGGTGTGGTTAGTTGTTAGCCATCGGGTCCTATGACCACGCCCGATGACCAGGAGCCAAGGATAGGGGGGCCAGCACAGAGCCAGTGGAGCGCCCGGCCACATGGTCGCCTCCCATATGACCAGGAGCTTGCCCCAAAGGGGATGCACCATATTTTTATACCAAATATGTTTTTTTACTATAGTTTGGGATTTTTAATTGATTATAAGCCTGTTTTTAATGGATTTTCTCCATTTTTGGGAGATATTGGGCATTTTTGGAGCCCAGATTTTGGGAGGAAGTTGGGGATGGATAACCAACTTCAGATCTATATAAACCAGGCCTGTTTGAGGCTATGGAGGAAAGTTAGAGCATAGTTATGCTGAAGGGAAGCCAAGCCAAAGCCATTTTTATGCAGGGAAGCTATTGAGGAGCAGACGCTTGCGGGCCATTTCTGGGAGCTTCGGACATCCGTTTTGCGTGTCGTTTTCTTTGCAGGGTTCTAGAGATTTGGAAGAACATGAAAAAATCAGTCTTGTAGCCAATTGGCATTGCTGCGATGTATTTTTGAGATTTTGAACAGAAATAAAGAAGCCTCCCCCACAGACACAAAGGCCCGGAGACGTAGGCAAAGTTGTGTCGAACTCCGTTATCAATTCTCGTGTTATGGTTTGCTATCTATTATTTCATTTCAGATCTGCATATGTGTATATGGATATCATAATTCCTCTTCTTTCCTCATTCTTTCATAAATCTTCTCAATTGGATAATTAACGCATGCAAAATTAAAACTCAACCATAGTCATTAAAAGATCCTACAGATCATTTTGTGTCACTGATGGGGGATACATCAAGGCCCTCCTGTGATGAGTTTTGTTCCGTCGAATTCATCTCATTATTCGGAAACAAGACTTATAAATTCTTTGGTACCTTGGAACTTGCATGCCTCAATGACAGGTTTCCTTGCTTTCGACAGTGGGTTTACATCATTGACCCCTGATCGAAATATTCTATCAGATGTTTGACCTCAACTCATTCATTCAAATTTGGTGGATTGTACTAGGGTACCTTGGGAGTCATTGACATTAATGGTGATTTCCCTCGTGCTTGTTAACGGTTTCATCAATGATCGATAATCAAGTGGTTTCTACCATGTTTAACTTCAACACATGTAATCACATGGTTAGATTCATACTTTCAGGCGACGGGATTGAAGACCCTGGATCTCATCTCTTTTTTCCAGGTTACGATGGAGTATATATAATTTGCGACACGTAGATACACTTTGTATGTCTCATGGCTATGTCGTCTCAATTTGAATTTTATTGCATAGATCCACAGTGTATTCTTTGTGGCTATGATATATATTGATGACATGGATCCACAGTGTATGATTGGTGTCCATGACCTATGCTTATAATGTCATCCTTCTGTGATCTGAGTATGGGAATGCCTACCTCAGAACTAGTATGATATTCTGCAGATGCTTGGTTGTTCGCAAGTTTTCGATTAGGTGCGCTCCTAGTTTCTGATACACACACGCAGTTTACAAAGTATTTTGGCTGTCCCTGGTTCTGGCCTCATACTTTTGTCATCCTGATGGTGTATTGATGATGTTGTACTCAGGCTCCTAATAAAAAAATTCTCCTGAGAAAAGTGACATTCATCTCTTCCCAGAAAACATATTTTTGAAGAGAGTTCGCAGGTTGCTTATATCCTAGGGTGCGAGAATGACCCATTCTCGCAGGCTGCCTTCAACTAGGGTGTGAACTTCTCGCATTTTTCTACATAGCTAGGGTGAGAACTTGTTCTCAAGCTTGGAAAAAGATGAAGTCTCGATGGTTCTAGAAGGGAATCTTCTAGAGAATGGGTTGGCATTCGAATGGTTATCATTTTGGTTTCCCTGATATTGTGGGATCATTCTCATCCAAGTAACCATCTCATCCTCTCCCATATATTGATGGGATTCTCATGGAAAAGGTTAAGCAAGATTAATTGGAGAATTGGTGAAGGAATTGTGTGAAGAACTCAACTTGAATAGGAGTTTGGAGACTCTAGCAAGTCTATCAAGAGGAGTAAGATCTTCTTCATGCAAAGATCGAGCAAGTGTGTGTGTTGGAACCAAGAGCCACCGAAAGGATGCTTGTGACATCAAGTCGATCAGGTTGTATCTTCTACTTTTGTTTAATATGATACAACGGCATGTCCTTTTCCCATAAAGTCATTCTTACTTTATTGTGTAATTCCTTGATCATACACATAAGTTGACAATTGAATATATTTTGCTATCTTCACTTTGGTTGGTTTGTGTTGTCTTGGTCTTGACCTCACGAGAGCACTGGAGTGAATCAGGAGCAACAAAGACCCTAGGAAGCGATACAAAGGTATGCCAGGTGTTCCTCTTTGCTAGCCAATTCAACGGTCATAACTTAGCGAAAAAGTCATGTCCTGCCCTGTTTTGTTCTAGATCCAGGTGGATCTAGGGAGATCTGTTAGTGTCTGCACCTACCGATTAGTCCAATAACACAAACCAATTCCTATTTCTTACTTATTTCCACAAAAGTCCTCATCAGTAAAATCTACAGTCTACATTCTTGAAGAAACAGATTTGAAGAAAATGTTTCTAGACCATTTTCCCCCAGAACAAGAAGAATCATCCTCAACTCATCGTTTGGTTACACAATCTCATATTCTCCCTGCTAAAGAACGAATTCCTTGGAACATGACTAGGGTTCCGGCTCCAGACCTTTATGGAAAAGGTAAGCTACTAGAGGCACAAACATTCACAAATGAAAATTTCCTAGAATGGAACATAGATAGTATGACCATAGGAGAAATCCGTCAAGTTATAGGCAAAATGTATGGTTCCTACAGAGTCATGTGCATGAAAAGGAAAAATGAAATAGAAGCATGTAATTCTATTATACAATGTTTTACAGGAACTTTGGCTAAATGGTGAGAAATAGAGTCTTCACCTTCCCTAGTTGAAAAAATGGAAAAGGAACAAGTTAAAGATGAAAATGGGGATATATTATTCAAAGAGGATGGCCAAGAAGAAAATAATATGATAGGTGCATTAACTACATTCATTCTTGAGCATTGGTGTGGAACAAAACAGGAACTCTCTGATAAACATGCCATAATTCTGATAGGAATGAAATCTAAGAGAATGTCCAATTATGATGATTTTCACAGAGAATGGAAACAAAGGATATATGAAGTAAAAGATAGAAAAAACCTTCTCTAGAAGCAAGTATATCGTGTTTCTCTCCCCATCAAATGTTTTGAATATTTAAAGGTAAAAAAATATTTTGTTCATCCTTATGAGCTTTATACTTAGGGAGAAATTTACACAACCATTACCTCTGCCCAAGTAGGATTGTGTGCTAACATGAAGGTTACAAAGTCAATACAAAAGCTATCAAAATTACCAGATAGTAGATATATCTGTGAAAAATATGGTAAGACCCTAGATGACCCAGTTAGAAGAAAGAAAAGGGCAAAGAAAGCCATGAGGTCATTATAAGAAATACACAAAGTCTCATTATTACTCCCCATAAGACATCAAATTGAAATCTTCCAAACAACAAAGTAAGGCCAACCTAACTTGTTGGTTATGTGGAAAACCAAGACACCTGGCTAATAGATGTTCACAAGGTGAACAATCTAAGAAAAATAAAGGTAAGATCTTACAACAAAAGGTGAGACAAAAGGCTAAGTATTCTAGGAAAATAATCTCAATTCATTGCAACAGATGTGGCTCAAGTCACCATGATACAAATCAATTCCCACATCATCATTTTCCTAAGAGGGAAGAAGTTCATATGCTCCAGGAAGGATGTTTTCAGTCTACTTACACTTCTGAATTTGAATATTTATCTAGTGAATCCTCAGATGAAGAAATGTTACTTATAGAAAATGATTGTAGTTGTAAAGATCCAAAGTTTTTTATTTTTCAGACAGAATCTTCAAATTATAAAGAAACAAAAGATGAAGATGAAGATGAAGATGAAGATGAAACGGAACCTAAAATATGTATGGCTCAAAATCAGTCTAATGGATATTCTTAGATGTTGGCACAAATCAAAGCATTGTCGGAAGGAAAAATGAAGGCTGCACTTTTAGATTCATTTCTAAAAACCATGGTAAAATATCAACAGCTAGCAACAGTCACAAACTCAAATAAGAAGCCACTATTCATAGATGCTTATTTTGAAAGGAATACCAAGTCATTTATTAAACAAAACTAGAATGATAAGATGACACCTTTGACTATAAATGATTTGGGAAAAGAAATAAATATTCTTAAGAAGGAAGTTGCAGAAATTAAGCAAAGATTAGAAAAGATTGAAAAAGAATCAGAAATTAGGGATGGATACAAAGTTGATTCATGGGCTAGACAAAAAATAGGAGTGTTACAACAACAAATACAGGCCCTGCAATTCATGCCTTCCCTAAAAGAAATTCCTCGGAATGAAAATACCAACATTAGTACATTTGAAACAAATTCTATAGAAGGTGTGAATTCTATGAGAATAATGGCCATTTAGCATAAGAAATATCACATGATGATTAAGAATAATATTCAAGGTCAAATATTTAAATTGAAAGCATTGATCGATTCATGATTAGATTTTAACATCCCGAAGAAAGATTCTATTCCTTCTTGTTATTGGTTAAAAAATAATAATGCAACCATTGGGATAGGTAATCAAACCGTAAAGATGGAATATGAAGTTGAAAGGTTCAAGCTATGTTTTGGACCTTATTGCTTGAATCTGAAGTTTTCACTTGCAAAAATTCCAGTACCTTCTCTTTTAGGTACTCCATTTTTGGCTGATGTTGAACCACATGGTTCTGAAAAATCACCAAATGGAAATCCTAGATATTTTATTACAATAGCAAGGAGAAAAATTGTACTCCCATTTGTATCAGTCCCTAAGTTGTCAACAATGGTCCAAATGTCTCAAACTCTTATAGAGAAAGGTAAAAAGATTCAAGAACTCCAACAAATGAAGAGCAACCAGAGAATTGATCAACAACTCAAGGAGATGAAAATTCAAGATAGGATTAGTCAACTGCAAAAACGATTTGACGATTAGGTATGCTCAGAACTCCCAACTGCATTTTAGAAAAGAAAAACTCATTTTGTTGAATTACCATACAAATATAGATATGAGGAAAAATCTTGTAAAAGAAAAGAAATACCTATGAATGCTAAATATCAGAAATTGTATTCTGAAGAAATCCAAGGATTATTGAAAAAAGGATTGATCAGAGAATCCATTAGCCCATGGAATTGCTATGGATTCTATGTTAATAAACATTCTGAGCATATTAGAGGACTCCCAAGATTGGTAGTAAACTATACTCCTTTAAATTCAATCCTAGTTGATGATACTTATCCTATACCCCACAAATCCAGTTTGGTCAATAGAATAGAAAATGCAAAGATATTCTCAAATTTTGATTTAAAAACTGGATTTTGGCAAGTGGCTATAAAGGAGGAAGACAAATTCAAAACTGCATTTAGTGTTCCTACAGGTCACTATGAATGGAATGTTATTCCCTTCAGTCTTAAGAATGCTCCGGCGAAATTTCAAAGGGTTATGGATGACACTTTAAAGGCATATTTTAGCTGGCTATTTGTCTACATAGATGATATATTATTCTTCTCGGATTCCATAGACCAACATTTCAAGCATTTGGAAATGTTTTCAAAGGTCATCAAGTAGTATGGTCTAGTTCTTTCTAAAAATAAAATGGAGCTCTTTAAAACCTCTATCAAATTTCTAGGTCACACAATTTCAAATGGCCAAATTGCTCTTCAGACTCATGCAGTGGAATTTGCAGAAAAAATTCTAGACAAAATAACTGATAAGACCCAACTCCAATGATTTCTAGGAAGCTTGAAATATGTCAATCATTTTTATAAAGATTGTTCTAAAGATAGAAAAGTTTTGAATAACAGGCTCAAAAATGATCTTATGCCTTGGATTGAAGCACACACTGAGGTTGTGAGAAAAATAAAATCTAAAATTAGGCACTTGCCAATACTGCATGTTGCAAGTGATGAAATCTTTAAAATTGTTGAGTCTGATGCTAGTGACCAAGGATGCGGAGCAGTTATTAAACAAGTTAAGGCAAGGAGATCAAAGCCACATGAAGAGATCATACAATTTGCTTCAGGGACCTATCTTGACAACAAAATGAACTATGCAACAATTGACAAAGAAATAAAGGCAACTCTCAATGCAATCAATAAATTCGAAATCTATCTCATCAATAAAAAATTATGCTCAGAAATCATGTTGTTGAAATGAACAAGGTGTTACATAAGAAAATCACTAAAGAAAGTGAAGCAAAATTTGCAAGATGGAAAGCTCTATTTGCAAATTTTTATTTTGATATTGAACACATCAAAGGCTCTGAAACTTCTATCCCTGATTTTCTCAGTATAGAAAACCTTCAAGCGAGTGTGAAAACAAGCAAGCATGTGAAAGCGAGCGAGGGAAAAAGAGAGAGAGGACAAGCGAACGTGGTTACAAAACAAGAAATCTAAAATGTAAAAAGCCATTGTCTGGTCATTGTTATTGAATGGAAAAATGGAGGTGAACAAATAAGGAATATCCCAGACAATGAAGATTGGGAAGTATATGCCCAATTATGGAAACCTACATGGAAACTTAGAAGAACTGAAGTTCTCGATATGAATTTGTAGCCAATTCATCTCCTACCAAATTATGCTCCAGAACTCAGAAGAATCCCATTTTATACTGGAAACATTCCAGACATGCTTTATGACAGATCGACTAGAGCCACAAATGATGATACTTTAGCTTTATGCTACACCTTCAGAGATATAAACATGATTTGGCAACAATATAATAATAATACGGGATTATGTCAACAATATTTTTCACTTGATAGGCCCCACTCCTATGATCTTTGGCCAGATCAATACCCCACATAGAAGTTCGTCGAAACATACATGAATTACAGTGAATACAAAAAGGCATGGTGGAATTTTCTCAGGAAAGAAAATATGAATAATACATATTTCACATTATTTAAATTCGGAAGTGTATATACTAGTATGAGGGGATTATATCTTGTTTGGATATCATATTGGTGGAGAGACTTCGACATCAACAAAAGAGCAGTGGACCTAGCATACTTAAATATAGAATGCACAGCCAAAGATATTCCACTAAGAGAAATATGTGATCTCTTTGAATCTAACAGAATTACTGATGACATGGTCTTGTCAATGTATGTAACTCATCATCTCCAATGTCTTGTAAAAATGAGAATCTTTGCACAATCATTCCAAGGATGAACAATCATAGTACGTAAGATTTACTCAAAATCTTGGGAAACTGGTGGAGCCTATTCCCAAAAATATAATATGGGGATGTATTGTGATCATGACTAATATCTTCTCTGTATGATTTTTTTTTCATGAAAATCCTTAGAACTCGGAGCACTTCTTCGACATTTGGTGCGGTTTGACCCACATTCTAAGGAATCTATTGGAAAGTAAATCATTTACGAAAAATTTTGGCAGTATATACTAAAAGAGTTTGTCGACCATTCAGGACAATTCTTGCACGTTTCGTCGGTCTGAAGTCTAGAGAAAGTCTATAAATTGGGCATAAGAGAAGCCTTTCTACCCATTAAAAGTAGTAGGCGGTAGCAATTCATCAACCCTAACATTGTTGGCCAAACTAAGGTTTTATTCAATACAAGGTAAATGAAAATTAACTAATAATTTGAATGTTATCTTTGCTAACTAATATTGTTATTAATGATGTGAAAACTCAAGCCCATAAAAGGTCATCACAAAATTTTGATACCTTCACCAAAAACCAAGAAATTTAACAATGTGTGAGACCTCAACAGAGACCAATCGTAATTGACATTAAACATAGCATGCAGTTTCTTATCATCATCCCTCATGTTGTTGTTCAGGTCGAGATTCCATGATATGTCAAACAAGCATCAATAAATAAAAGATTCCAATGTTGACTATGTCAAGGTCGTGGTGTAACCAAGAATGGCCTGTGGAATATGATCATTTTTGCAGTGGTCTAACGTTTGTGGAATATAATGGTTTGCGGTTACTTCGTTTTACAGTTTTTTCTTATCATTTTGGTCTAAAATCATGTCATAAATTTAGAAGAAATATTGAAATGGTAGATTTCAGTTATTTATATTGCACAATTTTAATATTTTAAAGATTTTTCAGGATGCTGAATTTATTTATGCATTCAAAAATAAAATTTAAGCAATAGAAAATTATCTATCCTTCTTACAATATAATACTAATGACCATAAATATCAACAAGAATACCATTTATTTTTTCATCACATTTTATTAGAATCTCATTTATAGAAGAGAACTTCCTTCATATAGACAAACTTGTAATAACCTTTGGGGAATATTACCATAGATAATCCTTGAGGCCATTTTAAGGTCTTGAAAGATCGTTAGATATAGGAATGGAGCAAACTATAAACTTCTTTAACACATGTATTTAACTATCTTGGTTTGTCACATTTTTATCAAGGGTAGCCTGTTCAATTCTCATAGGAGTCGTAGTAAAATGCACTTAAACAAGGACCCACATTATTTTAAAATGTCAAATTTCAAAAGAAGCTAGGTTACATGTGCCATTGTACATAGTCGACTGAGAACCATATCAAATCTTTGAAGATGGCCTAAAATACATATTTCTAGGGCTTATCGTAGGTTTCTAGTATGGAATGTCACAATTATGGTAATTCTTAGTAGTTAACGACTAATGGAAGTACGTAAATCTCATTAATACAATGTCAAAACCACCTTAGACTTGAAAAGTGGTTTGCAGAGGCAAGAGTCGTGATTTTCAAAACCACATTTCAACCTATACAATCCATACTTTTATGCCAGGTGTTATGATGGTTTTAAATTGTGGAGGCCTACTCTAAGGCCCTCACCTTGAGTGGTGTTGTCCCTCGACCAAGTTTTGAGGAAACCTTGGTCGGGTTAGGACCACTTTTGGACTTCGATGGGCTGGTCGAAGATGGAGCGCCCAGGCGGAGCTGAGATCACAGATATCACTCATTGTGTGGGCTTTGTAAGGGGTTTTTGTAATGGGTTATGGGATGTCAGCCCATGGGTTTACCCATGTTTAGGCATTTTTGTAAGGAATTGTAAAAGTATAAATAGATAAGAATGTATGGTAGAAGTAGAAAAGGGGAATAGCTTGCAATGCTAAATGCAAGTAGTTTTGGGTTGCTTTGTGCAACAACTTGTGTATGTAAGGCTCTATGCTTGATAGAGAAGTTGGTTTTGTGTTGTGACCTAGTCTTGGGAAGGAGGATCTGGGGCTCAGTGTGCATATCTCTTGTCCTCTGCGAAGCTTGGCTCTATGGCTTAGTGTACAGGAGCAGATGAATGTAAGAGATTGAAGAATAATAAAGAAGATGAAGCAGTTGGTGGACGTAGCCCCACACTGGGGTGAACCACGTATATCATTTTTCTTTTGATGTGCTTTATGTTGTGTTTCTTATATTCTTAATCTTCTTAGTGATTTTATTGTTATGTATGTTGGATAGATCTAATGTTGCTTAGTGATTTACTTGATATTCATGAATGAATGCTAGATCTAACTCAGTGCTATCTGTTAAGTGGTTGAAGTACTTAATCTTTACTGTAACTGTGTCGATCTATCTTAGGGTTTGTTCTGTGATGTTAATGAAGCTAATGAGTTAATGAATATCGTATTGTAGTGTTAATAGAATACTTTGCGAAGTGTTTCTATAACAGATCTGTGTCCTAGCTTGGTTACAAACACTTGAGTCATGTAACCCCCCCTTCTCCTACCTCGGGTGAGACTTCACCTGCTTTGCAGGTGTTGCCGAAAGGGCCAGTAGTTAGGGTTTTGTTGGTGCGTTATTGAAGCATTGAACCCTGGGTCTGCCCCTATGCCAACAAATGGTTCTGTTGTCGGGACCTGAAACTATGATTGTTGGGACTTGAAGTAAAGAAAAGAGAATCTTTGTGCATAGATCTGTTGTTGAAGTGTGCAGTATTCTACTCGACTTGCAAATCTCTATGCTAAGAAAGAAATTTGATCTAAAGAAAAGAGGTAAAGCTTTGTGCTTTGATAAGGGTAAGATAAGTGAAAATTTTTGTTTCTAAAGCATGAATTTAAGTATGTTTAATAGATTTTGTTCTAGTCTGAAAGCTAGGGCACAATTGGAAGAGAGAGTTGATCTAAGTAAAGCTAATAGAAATGAAGAAAGATATGTTATTCCTATGCATAGAGAGAATTTTTGGACTAATAAGTGGATGTAGGAAGCTAGAAGGAATTTTTGCAGATTGCAGGTCCAACACTGTGATCAATTCACAGTACAAAAGGGGTTGGGGAACATACAAGAGAAAGAGAGGATTGACACTGTGTTATCACTGCAGAATATCAGGGCATCTTGCTAAGGAATGCCCTGGTATAGGTCTTATTTGTCTTTGTTGTAAAATTGTTGGTCATGAGGTTGAGGATTGTCCAAAGATGATTGCTAAAGTTGAAAGGATGAACATGATACATGAAAACTATCAAGAGACTAAGAGAATGTTAGAGAATCAAAAAGAGAAAGTTCAAACTACATTAGAACAGTTGAAAGAAATGATGGATGATCACAAAGATGTCAGTTTACCAGAGATCCCGAAAGTAAAACAACACATAAGTACAAGAATAGAAGACTTCGACATAGATTGTGTCTTGGATGAAGAAACACAAGTGAATATTATGACACAAGAAACTTGGGAAATTTTGGGAAAGCCTACTATGTTACCTTCATTGGGAAGAATAGGCTTGTTTAAAGGAAAGATGATAAGCCTATGTGGAAGAGTTACTAATGTACCTATTATTGTTCATGGAACATCGATTGAAGAGGAATTTGAAGTCATTAAGTTTGTTGAGAACAACCCCCCTTTTCCACTCTTTCTTGGAAATATTTGGATTGAGAAGGATCATATTAGAAGGAAATCAGAGGAAGAATCTATAGAAAAGAAAAAGTAAGAAATAAGGGATTTCATAGCTAGAAAAATAGAACGACTAATAGAAGAACGAGAAGATAAGTGGAAGTAACAGAGGGGAAGAGAAGTAGTTGTTGAAGTTGAAATAATGAAAGAAGGTTTGAAGGATCTATCCATGAAAGAAAGAATTATATCCACCCAGAAAGTAGTAAGAAAAGGGATATTGATTTCAGAACCTATGAGAACACATCAGCAGTGCGAAGTCACCACGCTAGGGGAAGATGGAAAGAGGATTCCAGAAATAGTTAAAGAAACTCAGATCATAGGAAAGAAGGCAAGGAATCTTAATAAGAAGAAATCCAATGTAGAAAATCTACAGGAAGCTACAGAGAACAGATGGAAGACTTCGCAGGAGGCAGGTTTGCAAGATTTGAACCTCGCCGAAACAAAAGAACCGTGCAGAATGGGACTTCGCCCTAGCGAAGCTATATGACCGTTGGAGGTGCCTCGCATGTTAGAACGACGCTCTAGAACGACTAGAAAATGCATTTATTAGCTTTTGGACGTTGAGACCACACCATAACGGAAAGATTTGCATTGATGGAGGTAGCTCTACCCATTGGAGGAATCTGTTATGTCGCTCGCTTATTTAACTCATTGGTCGTTGCGCCGAGACCATTTTTTTCCACTCGTGATTAACTCATCTATCATAGAAATGATTGTGTGTTGAACTGTGATTTCAAAATCTAGAAATCACCATCCATTTGTTTACCCTGTTTGTCCGTTCGCCTACGCTGACCTACCTCTTTTAAAAGTGAGAATATTGGGTGAAGACACTGAGTTAGAGAAGTCTGTCAAGGAGGTTCTTAACAAGTTTATGGCTGATAGAGATATGTTTGAAGGTATCCAAGCATCGTTGACTAGGGAACTGCAGGCTTCCCCTTTGACTGGACGACGTTTGGGCCACACCAACCCCGCGACCGAGAAGCAAAGTAAGCATCGCAACAATCTGGCTAACGCGAAGAATATCCCATCGATCTTACCAGAATAAATCTCGCCTTTGGTTGGCATAGTTAACCAAGACAACATTCCCCGAGACTTTCAGTACACTCTGATCAATGTGTTCATTCCGAAGGGAATACGTGTAGTTGGAAGTCAGTTGGGACAGATCCCGTTGCTGAAAAACAATGACTTCAACCTTGGATATAGGAAGAACTACATTATGCTAGCGCCCCACAGATACTTGACGAAGTCAACTAGGAAGAAGCCCTGCATTATCTCCCATTCATGGATTAAGGAGCTAACGCGGTCCACTATGCTCAACGTTGAAGTTGATACACCAATCTCCTCGACGATACCTCTTCAACGAGCTATCGTGCGCCCCAAACGGAGAATGTATGCCAAAGTTACGCCCCCGAGAAGTTGATACACCAAACTACCCAAAATGGGGTCTACAAAAATGTTGGCTTTTCATCTTCCAGGGTTAGGGTTTTGGATTTTATTTATGAGAAGAATGCCTTTGGATCCTCATTGTAAAATAATCTTCTTGCAAATGCGAGTAGCGGACACATCTCTTCTCAGAGATACGTTGCCGCTATTCTAGCGAGTCTTTCACTCTGTATTTTTACATTCTTTGTACATTTTCACTCATTAATAGAAAATTGTGTATTACTATATCTCTGTGTTTATGGTTTCATCTTTGATACATTTTTGTTGTATTATTGGATATCTGAGATATCTATGTACATTTTTTTTATTATATCTCTGCTCTCATTTCGTGCCGAAAATAATCTGGATCAATGGTATCCGAGCAGGCTGCTCTTGACCGTTTTTCAATGCATGTCCCCAACGAGGTCTGAGTATATAAATTTGGGTCTCAAGCTTGTCTCTCTTGAAGACGTTCTCTCTCACACTCCCAAAAAACCCTCCATGGCAAAAGAAAAGAAAAATGACAGAGCAGACAATTCTATTAATCTGTTGCTTGAGCAAGCTCTCACGCGATAGAGGTACGAAATGATGGGGAATTTTTTCCACATCCTTCAACGCCTGTCGATAACAACAGGCACGTCTTCATCAAGCGACCACTTTGGAGGCACTTTGCCTTTCAAGGTACAAGTTAATTTTGATATTCCCATATTTGAAGGACATATAGATGCAGATGCCTTAGAAAAATGGTTAAATCTGCCATAAGGTTATTTCTCTGTTCATAATTTATTCGGCAGGGAAAAGATCACCTTAGCACTCCTTAAGGATCTCCCCCATGTCAAAAATTGGTGGGAAACTTACTGGGAGAAAATTTTCATAGAGGAGTCTGGAATATATGGGTTCGAGCCCCCTTGGGATTTTTTTGTGGATGCAGTAAAGGAAAAATATTATCCTGTTGGAAACTATGAGGACCAGTACATGAGATGGACCACACTACAGCAAGAGAGTGGCCAAGCAGTTTTGGATTTCACCAATACCTTCCATACCTTTCTCACCAAGCTAGGTATCAAAGACTCTAAATGACACTTGGTTCTAAAATAACGTGGGGCTCTACACAGATACATCCAAACGAAAATGGATTTTCTGGACATCTCATCACTCAGTGTTGCTTATCGATATGTTGTTAAAATCGAGTAGAAATTTAAGCACCAGAACAAACGAGAGTTTGGGTCTACAAATATGCAACAACCAAAGTATGATAAATACGACCCTAACAAACAGTCTCCTACAAACTAGTCCAAGCCACAAGAAAAGAAGGGTCACGAAAATACGAACAAGGACACTAGAAAATGGTGCAATTTCCACAAAATCCTATGGCACAACACCGATGAGTGTCGCTCAAAAATTTCATTGGTGGTCAAGATCAAAGACGAGGCAAACCCTGATTCAAAATCTGATTCAGAAAATAATGATAGAAGACATATCATGGACGGAGACCCCACTGCTATTGTCGCAACCATAGTAATTCAACTAGAAGAACCCATAGATCCTGAAGAGGGGGAGTGTCTTTTTCATTCACAGATGTGGGTGAAGGGGACCCCACTGCATTTTATTTTTGATAGATAAAACTTGAAGAACTTCATCTCATCAGAGGTCGCCAAACAATTGGGATTGTCAACAACACCACACCTGCAACCATACAACATTGGGTGGCTTCACCAGGGACGAGATCTTCGTGTCAGCCAGCAGTGTCAATTGTCATATGGCATCCAACCCTTCAAGGATGAGGTATTATGTGATGTTTCCCTAATGGATGTTTGTGATGTTCTCTTTGGGTATCCATATATGTGGAAGCACCATGTTATCTATGAGTCTCGACCTCGTCGTGTCATTGTTACTCTGGGGGGTCATCTCTACAGGATACCAGAGGTAGTTCCAACTACTGTCCCACCTAAACAATGTCACAAGGTAGTATTTCATACCACAAAATTTGGCTTCTTCACAATCTGTTCAAAAGGTGAACAGAAGGATACTGCAGCCACTACAGCCTTGGCCTAAGCAACTTCTATCCAACAGAAGAAAGTCAACAATATTGCAGCAAAGTGTAAATATTCCTTCTACACACAAGCATCGCATGTATCCATACTGGTTAAAAAGGTCCAACCCTTCCAGCCATATGTTCATGACAACCTTTAACAAGCTAACCAACGCAACTCCTCCAACAAGGCAAGCATCTCATCAAGATGCAGATTCAACAAACGCTTTTCCCTCTCCCCTGAAAACTCAACGTAATGGATACTATTGCTTCCTAAGGAGGGAGGATTGATCTAGGTGGATATCAGTGGCCACCCACCTTTTCCAACTGGCTCAAAACAGTTTTCTGGCAATTTTGCTAACTTACTATTTTTAGCAGTTTTTAACTTTCGGGGCCATTTTGAGGGCCTAAATGAAGGTTTTTCAGGATAGAGATTCTCAATGATAGCCGAGGGCTCTAATTGAACTCCCAAAATGAATATCCTTGATGGTACCTTTCCAACAAGCTATCGTGCGCCCCAAACGGAGATCATATGCCAAAGTTACACCCTCGGGAAGTTGATACACCAAACTACCCAAAACGGAGTCTACAAAAATGTTGGTTTTTCATCTTCCGGGGTTAGGGTTTTGGATTTTATTTATGTTAAAAAGGCCTTTGGAGCCTCATTGTAAAATCATCTTCTTGTGAATGCGAGTAGCGGACACATCTCTTCTCATAGATATAAGCTGCCACCATTCTAGCAAGTCTTTCACTCTGTATTTTTACAATCTTTATACATTTTCGCTCATTAATAGAAAATTGTGTATTGTTGTGTCTTTGTGTTTATGGTTGCATCTCTAATACATTTATGTTATATTATTGGATATCTGAGATATATCTGTACATTTATTTATTATATCTCCACTCTCATTTCGTGTCGAAAATAATCTGGATCAATACTAGAGTGCAACGCATCAGAGGAAGGAATTGGGGATGTCCTCATGCAGAAGAGGCATCCTATTGCTTTTGAAAGTAGAAAAATAATAGGACCTGAGTTATTATACATTGTATATAATAAGGATATGTTATTTATCATGCATGCACTAGCTAAGTTCAAACAATACTTGGTGGGAGCCAAGTTTATAGTCAAAACAGTTCACAATAGCCTCAAATACTTTTTGGAGGAAAAAGACCTCGATGAAAGGAAACAAAAATGGGTAAGAAAAATCCAGGCCTATGATTTTTACATAGAATTTTTCAAAGGGAAGAATAGTATTGTAGCATATGCCTTGTCTAGGAGGCCTTCGGCTTATGCCTTGTCAGAAATTTTGGTTGAACGGAAATCACATATGTTAGTAGAGTACCCCAAAAACAAGTTTTCATGTGAGTTAATGGATGGGAAAATTTAGGATGAGAGGTTTTGAATTTTTGATGACCTTATCTACTATAAGGGAAGGATTTATGTGGTACCAGAATCCAAATTCAAGGAAAGGGTGTTAAGGGCATTCCATGATTCACCACTAGTTGGGCACCAAGGGTTCCTCAAAACTTACAGGAAGATTAGAGAGACGTTTGCATGGAAGGGCCTCAAGGAAGACGTTGTGCACTATGTTAAAGAATGCGCAACTTGTTAGCAAAACAAGGTTGAGAAAACCCATTTAGCAGGTTTGTTGTAGCCACTTCCCATTCCATCATATAAATGGGAAAGTATATCTATGGATTTCATCACAAGTTTTCCTAAAGTACAGGGCAAGGATGGCATTTTTTTAGTTGTGGATTGCTTGACCAAGTTTGCACATTTCTTCGCCATTTCCATGGAGTATAGCACATCTCAAGGACCATAATTGTTCTTCAAAGAAATTTTTAGATTGCATGGTTTTTCCAAGAATATTGTGAGTGACGGGGATAGTAGGTTCATGAGCACTTTCTGGAAGGATTTATTCAGACTTGTTCGCACCGAATTGACTCCTAGCACGAGCTACCACCCTCAAACTGATGGAAAAACAAAAATAGTCAATAAATGGGTGGAAAGATACCTCATGATTATTTGGCAAGACAACAGAGAGCATGGGTCAAATGGCTTCATTTAGAGGAGTATTTTTATAACACTACCCATCACAGGTCCATTGACATGACACCCTTCGGGGCATTATACGGCTATGATTCACTCACCTTCATGGAGGTTTCGCTTGGGGAAAAAATGGATCCTATGGCTAAGGATTAGGTCCAAGAAAGTCAAGAAATCCTTAAGGAGCTTAAGGATCATTTACAGAGGGCTCAAAACCAACAAAATATCTATGCAGATAAAAATTGGGTGGAGCGCAGGTTTGAAGTCGGATACTTGGTCTATTTGAGATTACATCCATATCGCCAGACATCAATCAAGAGAAATGGTGTGGAAAAACTCAAGCCTCATTTCTATGGTCCATACAAGGTGAGTAGAAGAGTTGAGGAGGTATCATATGAGATTGAATTGCCACCAGGGAGAAAAATACATAATGTATTCCACGTCTCATGCTTGAAGAAAGCATTGGGTCAACAAGTGTCAGTTACAGAGGAGATTCCACCACTTAATGAGGAGGGCCAACTGATTTTAACTCCTGGAGATGTCTTGGAGGTTAGGGGAAAAATTTGAGAAACAAAAATATCAAGGAGTATTTGATTAAATGGAAGAATCTACCAATTGAGGATGTTGCCTGGGAAGGTGAACATGTATTGCAACACATCATTTCGAAATTGTTTGTGGGAAAGCAATTCCAGGAAAAGGAGAATGTAAGATCCCTTTCCATATGACCAAAGAACTGGAGGAATTAGTAGCCTAGTTGTTCCCCCTAGGCTATAGCCTCACCGGAAAAAAAGGGGGCTAAGGTGGCCAAAATATGTTATTGAGGATACTAAAGTCATATTATAAAGTAACATTGGCTAATAAGGAAATATAAGTTAATTGGATAAGTGAAGAAAAAGAATTTAGAAATCCAATTAATAATTTAAGTGAGAATTAGAATCTTGGAGTATAAAAGAGGATGAGGGAACCTCACTTTCTCATTCTTGTTCATTTCTATTTGCAACTTTGAACTCCGGTAGCTTGAGTGTTTTGAGGGTTTTGACTAGACAAACCTTAGAGATCAACATGGAGGTGAAAGCTCTCCTTTCCTGGTTCAAGCTTGGCCAAATTGGTGAAAGATTCCACCCTCACCATTATATTCAGATCAGATCATTCTGAGCTGTCATTTGTGAAGAGGGACGCACCAATGAAGGGTTTCCTACAAGAAGGGCACACTGCTCAACCTTGAGGAGTTCGATTTGGCCTTTGGTGGTTGGATCTGGAAGAGATATTTTCTTGGGAGAATTGTCCATCCTTGAAGGAACCTTTATTGGAATTCTTGGGGGTTTTCATCCTCCATAATTATTTATTATCAGAGCTAGGCGAATTTCCTGAAGGAGGGTGTACTTGGGGTTAGAGATCCATTGATTTGAGGTCATTTTTATCATCTACAGCAAGGGAAATTCCTCATATGACTCAACCATTCTCTTCCCTACATATTAACAACCATTTCCTGAAGTTTTGGGGTCATATCTAAGCCATGCCATTTGCTAGGGTGCACTACAACTAGTGAGGGCGCAACTCGACTAGAGGATTCAGTGTTTTGGAGGAAGGGAAAGAGATTGATCTTAAAGATATTTTTCATCTAGCTATTGGAGGCTCAAGGAAACCAATATCTCTCCTTTCTATTGCATATTGGAGGTGCTATCAACCACATCTTCCATTGTCCTATATATATTTCCAGATCTGCTCTTCTTTTGTATTGAGGTCAGCTACATATTAAATAAAATAAAGATATGAGTTTGTGGCTATTTTGTTGTTGTTTTTATTTGCTTCACAATTGTTTAAGTCCATGTCTATCATTGCAAACCTATTTGTGTTATAAACTTAATAACAAACCACAAAATAAGCACAATAAAGCTAGATATGCGAATTATTTGACAAAACCCCTCAATCAGTAAGGCATACAACCAAAATATTTCACACACTTTCCCTTGGGGATCTTACAGAGGTGAAGCATCCACGTGTTGTTGATATTATGGTAGTTGCGGGAGGTATTTACCTCCATGTGTAAACCTGACGAGGATAGAATACTCCGGGAAGCAAGAAGAAACCCTAATGAGTTGGCTAATAACCCTAGAAGACTTGTCGGCTCAAGAAGACAATTTATATTAGGTTATTAGCCTCCAAGAGAAGAATTCGGCTAGAAATAATAATTTATACTGAACAGATAGATACCCAGAATGAGAAGTTAGCCCAGGCAGTTAGCCAGAATTAGTATAAATAAAGGAGGCCAGTTCTCATTCTGGCAGGTAGTCTCAGAATTGCAGAGCAGCAACTTGTGCGCACTGTAGTGCCCAGTTTTGTGCACAGGTTTGAGGAGAGCTATCGGTGTAGCTGTTGCAGCTAGCAGTTACGTTTTGGCTTGGAATATCTCTTGTCTAGGGTTTGGACTATCTGATTAGCTCTTGTTGTTGCGTTATCTTTGGGGAAAGGTGTGTTACCCTTTGTTTGGCTATCTAGCCTAGGGTTTGCTTCCAGAGTGATTCTATGTCAAGGTTAAGGTGCTCGGGGGGTAGCTTCGGCCTATGGTTGGGTGACAATAGTGATATTGTCAATGGTAAAACGAGCACATCCATTATATTCTAACAGTTTATGGGCCCACAACTCCTTCATTCAGTCTAACCGCTGGAAGGAAACATAGCCAAAAGGATATTAAGCTCGTTGAGGAACTATCGCTAGGTTTTCTAGCAGGAGAAGTCACCAAAGCACTGCCACTAGGGTCACTAGCAGGTGCAGTTGCAGAAACCCTAATCCTCTTATTGAGGCATATTGAATGAAGGGATTGACCTAATCTCTGGATAGGTCATTGCGCCCTAGCCTAGCGCATCTCCTGGTACTCTTAGCAAGCCAAGATGTGAAGTTTGAGTTTTTGTCCAAATCTAGGGTTTGACCAAGTCAAAGCAGCCATGACTTATTCTTTGAAGTCAGAGAACAAGTTAGATGGAGCCTCTAACTTCAAAGCGTGGAAGACAAGGATTGACTTCATCCTTGCCAAGAATAAAGTGTTGGATATCGTGAAAGGAAGGATCGTGAAACCAGAGTATGAAGAAGGAAAAGAGAAGGAACCACAGAACGTTGCAGCTATGGAGAAGTTCAAAGACGGTGACATCAATGCCATGAGTATCATAGTGGACTATATAAAATACCACTCGATACCCTACATCTCCCATCTTGACTCATCGAAGAAGATGTACGATGCCCTAACAAACCTCTTCTCAGTTAGAAACATTGGACAAGTAATGAGTCTGAAGAATGAGCTCCATGACATGAAGATGAATGATGATGACAACATAACATCATACTTTGTGTGAATATCTCAGTTAAGAGATCAACTACAAGCTATTGAAGAGATCATTTCAGAGAATGAATTGGTAAACTTAGTACTCAATGGTCTTCCCAAGAACTGGGATGCATTTGCCGCAAGCATGAACATAAGAAAGGAGTATCCGACATTTGAAGAACTTTGGACTTGTTGTGCTCAAGAAGAATCAAGGATTAGTGAAAAAGAGAAACCCCAAAAGAAGTATGATGATCAAGCCTTCACAGCAAGATTCAAGAATTTCAGGAACAAAAGGAAGTTTCGTTCAAGGAGGAAGCCAAATCAAGAGAAAGATATTTCAGAAGTACAATGCTTCAACTGTCAAAAGTATGGTCACTACAAGAATCATTGTCCCAAGCTAAAGAAAAGGAAGGAGAAACATGAAGCATCAATTGCCGAAGAAAAGGAACCTACAAAGAATACTAAGCAAGATGAAAGAGACCTCTTCTTTTGAAGGTAACAATACTCTTCTTATTTCTTGTACATATCTTGTTTGCATCGTCTCTATACATATCTTGTATATCTATCTCCTGGAAGATAATGTATTCCAAGAAGAACTATACCTATGGAATAACAAAAAGATAAGGATTGATATCATTAGATAATACACATGAAAGGATGAAATACGTCGAATCAATCATGAAGAGACTTAGAAGAATAAAAGATAGAAAGAAGTCAGAGAAAGACTTATAATGTTTTGTAGAAGACAACAAGACAAAAGTGTGGACTCTGTTAGACAGAGAGAGCCAATTATATATTGTAGAAGACAATAAGGATGCAGATGGAAGCATGAACTATGTTAGACAGAGGGAGTCGATTATATGTACTCATACATGAAGCAAGGATTAGGAGGGAGATAATCCTATGATCCATTAAAAATGATGAAGTATGGTAGCAGCCATGAAAGACAGTATGTGTTCAGTTCAACCACAGAAGAAGACCTCTTCAAAGAAAAGCCTTAAAGTATCCCTGGTTGTCCATCCAGATATGTGATCCTATGATAAAAGAAAGAAGTGAAATCTTTAGGGCATGGAATCTATAAGAAACTCCATGGACCCAAGAACTAAAGGAAAAACATGAGGAAGAACATGAAGATTCCAAGAAACAAGAGAAGCCATAACAACCAGTCATTATATCGCAAGATTACCAGCCTGACATGAACTCACTAAAAGAAATCAAGTAGAGGAACTGAAAATTGTGATGAAGAACAATGTATGGAAGACTTGTGAATGAAATCATTGCAAGATACAGAGCTAGAGGTTCTCCCAGATGGATGGAGAAGACTATGATGATTACTTGTTCCAAGTAAACTAGACATATCTCTACATGAGTCATTATATCATCCGCAACATCCATGAGTTGGAATTCTACATCAGATAAATGCAAAGACTAATTGAACAAAGAGCATATGAAGAAGCAACCTCAAGACCTTGAGGCATAGACCCTTGTATGTAGATGGAAAAACATAACTTGGTGGAGAACCTCTAGTGCACAGTAGAAGCGTGGTGAAGATTTCCTATAACAAGATATTGTATCAAGATGATTACTCAGAAGGTCAAATCTCATGATGACAGAAGAAGTACCACATGGATATGTTCCAGTTTTCCAACAATGATATATTGATCAGAGCTACATGAAGCCTTCAAAGAAGACCAGTGCTCCAGAATAAAGTACATTTGAAATCAAGCATTACATTATCCATGATGAAATTCAAAAAGGAGAAAGAGGTTCTCCAATACATATCTCCACAGATGAGAAGATAAACAGACATCTTGGTAAAGATTATGTCTAAGATAAAAGAGTTTCCATACTCAAGCTGGAGCTCGTGGAGATGACTTCCTTATTTAAAAAGGAAGAGATGACTCCCAGGTTGGGAGGGAGCATTGATATGTATTGATTTATGGACAGTCATTTTTCAGTTTGAAAAATGGTCCAGGATGAGCAGTTTCCTTTCCAGTTCGGAAAGTGGATTGAGATTTCTGACGGACAACGATTTCTCATTGTGGTTAACATGGGAAATGGTCCAGATTGTTAATGTATCATAGAAAATGACTTCCCATTGTGGTTAACATGGGGAGTGGTCTAGGGAAGGGCAGTCTCTCTTCTTGAGGGTTACTCAAGAAGACCGGCCCACCTCGCCGGACAACAATTTCTCATTGTGGTTAACATGAGGAATGGTTTGTTTTGGAGGTTGGTACAGGACAGTCTTTTCCTCTTGTGGTTAACAGAGGAAATGGTTCAGATAGTCATTCCTTAGGGTTTATACATTCTCTCCAGGGTGCACTTTGATTAGTGTAGGAGGAATGGTCCAGGCTCAACAATTAGGGACAGGTATTCCTTAGGGTTTATGCATTCTCTCCAGGGTGCAATTTGATTAGTGTAACAAGAATGACCCGGGGTGGGGATGTTAGAATATAGAATATTGTGTGCTCATTTTACCATTGACGATACCCTCGCCACCCAACCATAGGCCGAAGCCACCCTCCGAGCACCTTAACCTTGACTAAGAATTACTCCAGAAGCAAACCCTAGGCTAGATAACCAAACAAGGTGTAGTGCATCTTCTTCCAAGGATAGCGCACCAACAATAGCTAATCAGATAGTCCAAACCCTAGCAAAGAGATAGTCCAAGCCAACACTGAAACTTGTTGTTGTAGCAGCTGCACCTGCAGCTCTCCTCCACACGTGCGCACCAAACTGGGAACTACAGTGCGCACCAGTTGCTCTCTGCAATTCTGAGATTTGTCAAATGAGAATTGCCGCCCTGTATTTATAATGGTTCTGCCATATTTGTTGGGGCTGACTTCTCCTTCTGGATATGTGTCTGTTCAGTATATTATTATTATTTCTGGACGACTTCTTCTCTTGGAGGATAATAACCTAATATAAATTATCTTCTTGAGCTGACAAGACTTCTAGGGTTATTAGCCAACTCATTAGGGTTTTCTCTTGCTTTCCAGAGTCTTCTATTCTCATCAGGTTTACACGTGGAGGTAAATACGTCCCGCAGCTACCATAATATTAACACTCCCTCCTAGCTAGGGAGGTATTACAGGTAATGATCTTGAGCACAAAAACATACCATTTACCTGGTAGCATCAACATAGTCATTTAGACTATCTCATGACTAGATCATGAGCATCACCATCACCATCAGTTGCATCATCTCTCAAAACCATACTTCATCTGAGTAATTAGATATGATGTTGGATAAGTCACTCATGGAGTGATACAAGAGCCATTCTTATAATCTAGAAGAGTAAATGCTTTGAACCATTTTCCATCTGGAAAATCTTTGTTCATCATTCGTTTGGATGATGATTATCTCCAATAAATTGTTGATAGTCTTCAAGGCAATTAGAACAAAGACAGAACACAATTGTGTCTATACATAGTAGTACATAACTACAATCCAGTGGCACACGACCACACCAAGTAACACACAAGTACTTGATCAGCAACGTATAGTCACGAATAGTGGAACATATCCACCACGGTAGTCTTCATCTACTATCATACAGTCTTCATAACAAACATCTAACAGTAACATGCACAGAAACAATGTTATGATATAAACTAAATTATCTGGGCCAATCTTTCACTCACATCTATGAGCTCTGAAAGAATATATGCTTCACGAACAGTGGAACATATCCACCACAGTAGTCTATATCTACTGTCATATAGTCTTCATAACAAACGTCTGATAGAAACCTGCACAGAAACAATGTAATGATATAAACTGAATTATATGGGCCAATCTTTCACTCACATCTGTGAGCTCTTGAAAGAATATCTGCCTCAGAGTAGAATAATGAGATATCTGGACTATTCTTCTCAAACAAGGAAGAATAATTGTCCTGTCTTCTGAACCTGGACCATTCCCCACCCTAGGCCATTCTTCCTACACTAATCAAAGTGCACCCTGGAGAGAATGTATAACCCTAAGGAATGTTGAGCCTGGACCATTCCCCACCCTGGGCCATTCCTCCTACACTA
>ML799696.1:51372-83011 GCA_009831015.1 Picea engelmannii | reverse complement strand
CCCATGTCAGGATCCTATTAGCCAAGGCCATCCAAGTGAAAATCTGTGTCTTCAATGGGCACTTCAATTTCCAAATAACCCACCACCACCATTTATTTTCCCATGCAAACAAGAAATAAGATATCTCATCATATCCCAACTTCATTGTGAGTGAACCATCCACTTTGGTCCAGGATCATACTAAGACATCCTCCTCATCTTGCAAACACACCGTAGTATGATCTAGCAAACGAGAGAAATTGTTCCATTTTGTAGCTAGATCACCACGAACATGTAACTCCTCAATCATGAGCCAAAGTTGCCTCCATCCTCCCACTGGATTCAGAATCCCAACATCAGCCAAAAACATGCAATCATGATCCCTCAAATGTGATCTTAAGTCCATATATATAATAATCCTCACTAAATTTGACCCAAGGATCCTCACTGAGTCGAACCCAATTGCCACGACCTATTTTACAAGCAACCCACCATCCAAGCACAGGAAAGGCATTCATCATCATTTTTCCAAACATTTGATGCCCCTCGATGGGACTTAGGCTCCACCCTTATCCACTGCTCCACACTAAGATTACACAAATATTTGCCTCTAATAATTTTCCCCCATAAACCTTCATTAAAGAGCAACCTCCACATGCTCTTAGTAGCCAATGCTTGCTCAAATAAAAAAACATTTTTCAATCCCCTCCTCCTTGTTTCTTTGGTTTAGCCAATGTGCTCCATTTCACAAGAGGAATGTTGTCTTTCTGTTTTTTTTCTTGACCAAAGAAACATGAAGCACCTCCTTCTAATATTTTCTAAGATGCCTTTCGGAATGCGAGTTAAGGAAAGCCAGTAAACTGGAATGCTTTCCAGAATGGATTTAACTAACACAAGATGACCTCCCATCATGAGCCACCTATGACACCAAATATTGATTATTTGTTCCACCTTCATAAGTAACCATAACCAATCCACCACTCTATAGTCATTTGGCTTCAATAAATAACCCAGATGTTTTAGGCCATTCTCAATGGCCTCAATTTTATAAGGAAATATTGTAGATAGTCTAGATTCCACCTCATTCAAAATTCTATTACATAACAATAGAGATTTCTCAATATTGATAACCATATATATACCTAACTATTACATAACAATGGAGATTTCTCAATATTGATAACCATATATATACCTAAACAAAACACTTCAAGAATTTTCTCAAAATCTGAGCCTTCTCCAAACACAAAATCATCATCAACGAAAAGAAGACGTGTTGAGCTTACATCATCCGCCAATCTTATCCCCTTAATGGCTCCTTCAAGTCGCACTGAGATAATCATCCTACTCAAAGATTTTTCTACCAACGGGAACAAAAAGTGAGAAAGTGGACACCCTTGACATAGACCACACAGACCACGTGATGCCTTGAATAAATTGACGAAGACCCATTTACTAGAACATCATAATTTTCCAAAGAAATACAACTCATAATCCATTTAACTACATGCAGATCAAGTCCAATATGTAACAAAACCAAATGCAAAAATGTCAAGTTTACTCTATCACACGCCTTTTCCAAATCAATCTTCATGATAACCATGGGCATTTTTTTAACTTTTATGGAGTCTAATCCCTCCCGAGCAGAGCCAATCACGTCCAAAATTTGTCTATTAAATAGGAAGCCAAATTGCTCCTCCGAGATGCACTTTGATAACATCTTCTTCAATCGGCAAGCAATTATTTTAGCAATCAATTTATAGATCAAATTACACAAGGATATAGGTTTGAAATCCCAAAAGGAAGAAGGATGGGATTTTTTTTGGGAATAAATGCAAGAAATGTAGCATTGATTACCCCATAGATTCTTCGTCTTATGGGACTCTTCCACTACTCTAACCAAATATGCTCTAAGAAGATAAAAAAGGCTCAAGTAGAACTCAATTGTGTGTACTATCCCCCGAAGTAAGGGAGGTTGTGGGTTCTACTTTCATGCTCCTTGGGGCTATTTTTTACCCCGCTTACCATCTATGGATCACAGGGAAGTATTTGGTGGGTTTTCCATAAATCTTTCTTCGGAAAGAAAAAAAAAGTAGATGTATACAAAGAAGTTCCATGTAATGTATCGATGTTATAGAATGATTCCAGTGCAACTTGATATCAACACTTGTATCATGAATGAGTTCTATATTATATGTTGGTATTATGAAATGTGGTAACTGTACAACAAGACTATATGCATGGATTCTATTGTGACAATGCTTTCTCACATTCACAAAACTATTTATTTTCTAAGTGAAGGTGAAATTGCATTTCTACATTTTACTACAACCACGGGATATGGTACTTCGGTTAATTCACAAGTTTGAGTATCATAGTTGAAAGGTAATGTTTTTTTGTTTTATAATTGATTTGTAAATGAGGGACTTATAGCCACTTTACCAACATGGGTCCCTTTGCAGAATTACTTTTGATCTATGTTCTCTCTACTCTTGTCCTAGCTGTAAGGCTTGTTCTTTTTTTAATACCATACTTTGCCTTTCGAAGGGATACTAGGCCTCGGTTCTTAGTGTAGTTTGCACACAATAACTAGCGAGCAATGGAAATCAATAAAACCCACTATGTCTTAGTTAGGAAAGTAATTGATTGAAAACATCCAAAGGATTATGAGTTGTTCCTTTGTTGTTGAGTATCAATAGGAAAAATGGGTGCCTCTATTGGTTGTCTTAAAGGATTGGAAAATGCCTCAGGTAAATGCCAACAGTGGAAGATAGATGTACTGAAAGTATGCTAATAAAACTCCTGCAAGTCCAATATGCCAATGGGGTCTTCATAGTTTTAGCTTATCTTCTCTATCCAATCCTAAGTGCAACTAAGCCTCGTCTTTCAAATTGATTGGTTGATTCAATTCTTCATTCCAACAAATCCTACCTCCTAAATACAACTAGAATCTCTTCAAAAGAACAAATGGGAAACTCATTTAAACATCCATTCATTATGGCATGCAATTCTAGCGCAAAGCAATTGTCATATGACTACTACCAAGAATAATTTGACATGTTACAAGGCACCAAAGCCAAGATCCTTATTTCTTCCCATATTCCATTTGTTTTTACTATCTGATAACAAACAAAAACACTGCAACATTCCAATTTACAAATTTGCAGATATTGTTAGGATCTAATCATAACCACTCTCCATGGGTCATTAGTTAGTAGGATATGTTTTCTATGTAGTAAAGGTCGAAATTAGTTGATAAGGCCTGATAAATAAAGGAGAATAAGTCAATGTAAGAAGACTTAATAGAAGCTTTCGCTTCTAGAAAGATCTTCCTCTAGAAGTTTGGTTAGAAGGTACTATTAGTATAAGTAAGAGTAGGAGGCATTGGATATTTTTGTCTTGGAGATTATTATAATAGAGCTCTGCTCTGCTGGAGGTTTCCCCCTCGAAGAGGCAAGTGAACATTGCTATCATTAATAAAGGTGCTCTTTCTGGTGTTATTCTGGTATTATTATGATATTGTTATGGATATATCATTGTTTCTCTACCAGTGCTTGCTAAATATTTATGTTCTGCATATTATATTATATCTGGAATATTGCAAGTGGTATCAGAGCTCCTTCCTGGGAAGAACTTGTGCAGTAATTGTTTTTTTTAGGGTAGAGACGTATTTTGACGTCTTTAAGCTACAAAGATATGTCGTTTTGCGCATAAACCCGTGGTCGGGGACTCATACACACAGGAACTACAAGTGGTAGTTAAGCACACATTGTTGACCACTCTTGTAACCCTTGTTGCTACACCTTCGAGTGGTAGCGCATTAGGAAACACATGTATACAGATCAACCTAGATATCCTTAAGCCCTCTGTAGATAAACCATTCGGTCTCCTGAATGCTATAATTCCACCAAGAACAAATGTAAGGTACCAGATATGTTATATTAGCATAATAGAAAAATAATGCAGAGAATATCACTGAGATAGCAACATAATACTGAAATATTGTAGAGATAATTGTGGAACAACAAATTATATGGAACCACAACACCATAATTATACCTTTATTGATATGAAACAATGTTCACTTGCCTCTTTGAGGGGGAAACCTTCAGTAGAGTAGAGCTCTATTATAATCATTTTCCAAGACAAAACTTCTCATACCCTCTGCTCTTATTTATACTAGATCTATCTATCCCAAAGAACAATCTAGAGGAAGATCCTTCTAGAAGCAGAAGCTTCTATTAGGTCTTTTTACAATTAACTTATTCCTCCTTATTGCTAGGCCTTATTAATATTGACCTTTATTGCATGGAAATATATTATTCTACCCACTTGAGGGGATAGGTAGGTTAGGTCTGTAACATGACCTCCCCCTAAAAATCAGTCTTGTCCTCGAGGCTTGAGATGAGAAAAATGCTGCAGAATGTTAGCTGGCTCCCAGGTGGCATCGACTGGAGTTGTATATTTCCATTGAACTAACACTTCCTTGATGGTTCGCTGACGAAGACGACGCTCACGCTGGTCCAAAACTGTTTGTGGTTGCAACCATATGAATCCTTCTTCATCCAACTCAGGAAGGTTGGCTTGAGTTTGGCACTTAGTTCCAATCACCTTCTTTAAGAAGGAGACATGAAAAACAGGATGGAGCTTGGAAGAACTAGGAAAATTTAACGGATAGGCCACCTGTCCCACGTGCTTTAGAACTGTGTAAGTACCATAAAATTTGGGCGCCATTTTCTGACAATGTTTATCCTGGAGTGAATTTTGTTTATAAGGTTGTAGACGAAGAAATACCTTGTCACCTTCAACAAATTGACATTCTCAGCGACCTTGATCGACTTGTTTCTTCATGCGATTCTGAGCCACAACCAAATTCTCTTTGAGGGTACGGATAATAGCCTCTCGAACTGTAAGCGTTTGGTCAATCGCTTGAACCTTTGAAACACCTAGAATGTAGGAGAGAAAGGAAGGTGGTTGTTGTCCATATATTGCTTCAAAAAGAGTCATATGAGTAGTTGTATGGTAAGAATTGTTGTACCACCATTCAACTAATGGTAGCCATTGAGCCCATTATTTTTTCCTTTCAGAGGAGAAACACCTCAAATAAGTCTCCAAACACTTGTTGACAACTTCAGTTTGAGCATTAGTCTGGGGATGATAGGCGGTGTTGAGATGCAATTGGGTGCCCTATAACCTGAAAAATTCTTGCCAAAAATTGTTGGTGAAAGTGGGGCCTCGATCAGAAACAATAGAATGAGGCATGCCATGAAGCTTGAAGACATGATCCATGACAAGTTGAACCACAGTGGATGCAATAAATGGATGTTGAAGAGAAAAACAATGAGCATACTTGGAAAGAAGATCAATTACCACCATAAGAACTGACTTATTGTCTGATTTAGGTAATCCCACAATGAAATCCATCGAGATGTCCCTCCAAATAGAGGGTGGAATCGGAAGCGGTTGGAGTGTGCCAGAGGCTTTGATTGTTTCTCCCTTGTTACATTTACAAACATCACATTATTCCACAAAAGTGTGAACGTCCTTTTTCATACCATCCCAGAAAAAATAACGTTTGACCTTGTCATAGGTTTTGGTAAACCCTGAGTGGCCTGTTGTGGGACTAGCATGAAGCTCAGAAAGCGCCGTGGATTTAAGTTGTGATTGTTTACTTAAATACAAATGACCTTTGTAGCAAAGCTCATCATTGAAAAAAGAGTACCCTGGGGAAACTGGAGAATTGTCGTGCAACTGTTGGATCATGTGAGAAATTTTAGGATCTTGTAGCCATTCCTGGTGAACAACTTGGAGCCAATCTAGGACAATGAAAGATAGGGAGAAAATGGACCCTTCATCTTCATATTTTTTAGAAAGAGCATCAACAACCACATTTTCTTTGCCTTTCTTGTAAATGATCTCATAATCATATCCAAAGAGCTTAATTACCCATTTTTTCTTCTCTGGAGAGGAAGGTCGTTGCTCCAGAAAATAATTGAGGCTTTGATTATCTATCTTAATTTGAAAGCGTTGTCCCAAGAGATAAGGGCGCCATAGATCTATTGCATGAAGAATATCCAACATTTCCTTTTCATAGATTGATTGGCCCAAATGGTGCTCTAAAAATTGTTTGATGGTAAAGGCCAAAGGTCTACCCTCTTGCATAAGGACTGCTCCAATTCCTCTCGCAGAGGCATCACATTCAAGGACAAAGGTCTTTGTGAAATCAGGAAGGGCCAAGACCAGAGCAGTGCACATAGTCACCTTCAAGGCTTGAAAGGTCTGATCAGCTGCGAGAGTCCAAGTGAAAGAATTATTTTTAAGTATAGCAATGAGAGGTGCCGCAATATTTCCATAATTATAAACAAACTTGTGATAATACCCTATTAAACCAAGAAAACCACACGATATTTTGAAAGTCTTGGGGCAAATCCAATCCTGCATGTCTTCAATCTTCTTAGGATCCACCCGAACACCATCCTTGCCAACAACATGACCCAAGTACTCAACTTCTGAGGCACCAAAGGCACATTTAGAGTGTTTGAGGAAAAGTTGATGTTGAGAGAGTAGATGAAGAACTTGATCCACATGGGCAAGATGGGATTGCCAAGTTTTATTGTAGATGAGAATATCATCAAAGAAAACTAAGACAAAATGAAGGAGAAAAGGACGGAAGACATGATTCATGAGGCTTTGGAAGGTGGAGGGGGAATTACACAGACCAAAGGGCATGACCAAGAACTCATAGTGACCCTCATGAGTTCGAAAAGAAGACTTGGGGATGTCAACATCTTGCATACGGATCTAGTGGTAGCCAGAACGCATATCAAGTTTGGTGAAATACTGAGCACCACTCAACTCATCCAAGAGATCATCAATGATAGGTATGGGAAACTTGTCTTTGATGGTTAGTTTATTGAGGGCACGGAAATCAGAACACATACACCAAGTACCTTCTTTCTTAAGTACCATGACCACAGGAGAATAATAAGGGCTGGTACTGGGAGGGATAACACTCGCTTGGAGAAATTCTTGCATGAGTTTCTCAATTTCATTCTTTTGGGAAAAGGGATGACAATAAGAATGAACATTGGGGGGGACACTTCCAGGAACAAGGGGTATGGAATAATCATGAACACCACGAGAAGGTGGAAGTCCCTAAGGAATGGAAAAAACAGCTTGGTGTTTGGAGAGAATAGCTTGGAGGTAAGGATGCACAGAGGGTGTCTCAACCACATGAATAGAATGGAGTTGAGAAATAATACCAGAGTGGCCTTTCTTGAGGAGTTTTTCCATGAGATGGGAATTGATGATCTCAGGAGAACCAACTGTGAGACCTTGGAAGTGATACCTTTGTCTCTCATGTTGGAATTTCATGGTTAATTCCTTAAAATCCATAAGAATGGAACCCAAAGTGCGTAACCATTCAACACCTATCACAATGTCACACCCGCCCATTTCGATGGAAAACATATGAGATTTCAGGTGGTAATGTCCAATTTGAAGACGTACATTTTCACAATGCCCACCACATTTCATGGACCCACCATTGGCTATCATGATTTGAAAATTATTGACAGCACGAATATAGCAATTGGTTTTCTGGGCAATGTGACTTTGAATAAAATTGTGAGTGTTACCACTGTCAACCAGGATGATGACCTTCCTATTATTAATATAGCCAATGAGCTTGAAAGTTTGGGGAGCATAGAAGCTAGTGAGAGCATGCAAGGAAATGAGTGGTTCAACTTCAAGTGATTCAGCGGGCTCTCGGGTAGCATCGAGAAGGGAGGGATCTTCAACTAGTGGAACTGTCACATCTTCTTCATGAACATCTTCAAAAATGGCCATAAACAGTTTTTGCTCCTTACACTTGTGCCCCGAAAAATACTTTTCATCACAATTATAGCAAAGACCCTTCAATTGGCGTTCAACCATTTCAACCCTAGTTAATTTATGGACCTTGAGGGGAGTGAAGGGGGGTTAGGATTAGTGGATCGAGGGCGAGGAACAAAAGAGGGTTTTTTTTTTAAAGCAACACATTAAATTCTAACCAGGCATCCCTACAAAATTGGGTGTTCTTCTAGAAATCGTATTTAAAACCTTGCTTGATATTCCCCTGATGGAGAACATCTCAAACCCTGCATGGATTACGGTACTTAAAATACTAGTGAGTGATGGTAGTAAGGCTTAAAGTTGTGAAATCTGAAGGCTGATTACGGACAATCTAGACGACGACGAGTTTAAATTCTATGCTTATCTCTATGATCGGGATTCCCTAAATAGGAGGCCTTGTTGCTTTTCGAATCAATGTCATTGACGCAGTACAGGAATGATCTTATGATGTTGTTTAATTTCTTGGTATTTCGTTGTCTTTGAGAGGATCTTCAAGGTAGTAGAATTCTGAGGTAGTTCTCCAACATGCACACAATTTCCCGTTCTCTTGTAGTGAGCTTTTATCTGGGGGCATCATTCTTTCTCCAATGCCTTCATTGGATTTCCTTTCAGTGATCCCTCTGGGTAGTTGTTCTTAGTTTCCTTGAGGCGTTTCAAGAATTTTGTGTCGAGTGACCCTTTGATCCGTAGCTACGCCCTTCTACGAATCAAAGGGTGCACAGTTCTAGAACTTAGTTAGAATGATTTGTGTTGTAGTCATTGTTGTGTCGTTACAACCCTCCCTTCCTTGCTCGAGATGAACAAGAGAAATACGTTGAATATCGGGAAATATTGACCCAACAAAGTTATGTTGCATGCCCAAACCATGAAGAATATGAAGCATCCATGTCCCTTGAACACGAGGAACGAGAAAAAAATAAACTCTTAGACAAGTCAGAAAACTCCTTTTCCCAAGGTGAAGAGACAAATAAACACATGCATCATGATGGTCCTCCATCCTCTTGTTTCCCTCCATTTGATTCTTCTTATGGTGCACATCCTTCCACAACATTATTTGTGCAAAATATTAATAGTAATGTGGAGGAATTTGAATTGTGTGAAGATGGAGAAAAGGAAAATGAACCTCACGCTTGTAATCAATTGAAAGATGATCAACATGTTAATGATCATTTGTTTCAACAACAAGATGATCATGGTTATGCCCAAATTGAACAAGAGAATACAAATAAGGAAAGCCAAGAGTATTTAGAGTGGTTGCATCTAATAGCTCCTTGTTTGCAGGCTCTATATTACAAAAACCCTAAAGTCTCCAAAGAGATAAATATATATGTTTTTCGGCCATGGAACAGTTTGAGCATGAGAGAAAAGGTCAATAATGGTCTCAGTAATGGAGATGAGAAGTCGAAACACAAAGAATCTACACCTCCCACAGAACAAAGCCATATAAATTGTATATGTTTTCCATTATGTATAAAGGCAAATGCATTCACGTTTTAGTGTCAGTACAAGAAGCCACCATTCTTTTAATCTTTGCAACTATGAAAATAGAAGGACAAGGAAAATGAGAATTAGTAATTGAACTGATATAAAATCCTCTCATTCACATTACGAAATTTAGAGAATTATTAGCTCGTATGAATCGTGACATTATGAATTTAGAGAATTATTAGCCCAAATGTAGAAGATTTTAAGAGAACTTGAGGAGCTTGATCTATGATGGTGGCAGGGTCTTAATCCTCAACCCACTCACGAGATAGAGGAGAGATTAATACAAGTTATCGATTGATGGACATGTTTTTCTCATCAAATCCCTGAAAATGCGACTGATTTCAACCTTTTGCTTAGATTGGACATCCTTCTTGACTCAGATTCGAAAATGAGAGAACTGGGCAAATAATGTCAAATTTTACTTTATCAATTCCCATCATTCAGGTGGTCACAACAAGTATTTGACAAGCTATTGTGGTTGCCTTGCGTAATCAATGCAGAGAAGGATTTTAATCCAGAGGAGCATCTCAATATTCAAATGGACCAAGGATTTTAATCCAGAGGAGCATATTTTGCGAACCTGAATTTCTATTGGACCAAGTGGTATGTGACCTTTGATGCGGCCACCGGTACCACCTAACATGCATCTTCAATCGGGTGCAAATTGAACCAGTTTTTCCATTATGCCAAAGATAAAAAGAATAATTTCGACCATCACTCTTGTGTCGACTCACTTATCCATGGATTCCCTTCGAAGTCACAAAGTCATTGCTGGATGATTCACAACCCATTTCAAGCTCTGATCATGGGGACGATGAGAAAAGCAGGGAATCGGGCTCCTCAGAAGAAGGTGACAAAGAAGAGAAAGATATCGGGTATGTTGCCTCATATGTCTATGGGCCAAATCCAGAGATCTCCTTCCATTCAATATGGAATAGATACTTTTCATGTTAATGAAAAACTTGTTCAAGTAAGGAAAACATAGTTGTTGACTCCAAGGCATGTCACTCAAAGGTCAAGGATCTACATGCATTCATGCAGATATAATCCCAAGAAGGATAGTCCCAAGGTATCATTTTTCAGTGATAGTGAAGAAAAACCTGGTACTCCAAAGGTAGATGCCATGTTCACCCCAAAATAAAACATGTTCACCCCAAGAAAAACCGAAGGGAACTTTTTATTCGACAGCCCGATCAATCTCATGCCTATGTTGCAAGAAAACCAATAACAAACATGATGGAAATGGTCATACATATTATTGATAATCGAGCGTGGACAGATGATAAAAGTGGCGCATCATCATTTGAAAATTCATGTATACAAGAGCCTAAAGACATTGTTGACGATTAGTCATGCGGAGGTGATGATACAACCCTCCAGAGTAACCCACTTTCATCGAAGTTAATTGATGGAAAAATAAAATCAACTTCAAGGAGGAATGGTCTCCATGAGGAGCATAATCACATCACAGAGGAAATGGTTATATCTCAATTTCAACAGCACGTGAAAGGGAAAGGGAACATGAATGTCAACAGGAACGTGAACGTTTTTAAAGTCTTGGAGAAAATTGAGAGTCTTTCATGGAATTGATGCCACGTGTTTCATAGGATTAATGGTCTCGTACAAATTGATGTTGGTGCTAAAACATTGTGTTGAAACACTTGGCTAAAACATGCACGAAGAAGACTATGCAGAATTAATAAGAATGAATGCAAATGTGTCGGTGTTGAAACACCTGGATGAAACACGTTGCATGCACGAAGAAGACTATGTAGAATTAATAAGAATGAATGTAGATATGTTGGTGATGAAACATCATGCTGAAACACCTAGTTGATCCCTGAAACACCTGGTTGAAACACGCACGAAGAAGACTATGCATAATTAATAAGAATGAATGCAGATATGTTGGTGTTGAAACACCTGGCTGAAACATGTTGCACGCACAAAGAATACTATGCGGAATTAATAACAATGAATGTATATATGTTTGTGTTGAAACACCGTGTGGCGGAAACACACACGAAGAAGACTATGGCCCCACCGATTGACTCTCCTTATCCAGCTGGCAGAGTTAATCCACCATTTTCATTTGTGGTCGTCAGTAATAAGTATCTATTAATGGAAGGTACCGATAACACTGATTAGAAAGTTGAACGTGATCTCCACCTCATATTTTTATTTTCGTCGGTAAGTGCCCGCAAGTTTGTGTCTGTGGTTTATAAGTGTGATTGTGTTTGAAAATTGACATGATATTGTGAAATAATGACTGCTCCACACCCTTCCACATCAACAACATACGGCCAATACCGTCAGTTGGGGGGTATCCCATCATCCCTGAATAAATTAACCAACCATCGCCATAAACATTCAATCAGCATGGTTGTCAGTTTGACTTTTCCCACGAAATTCGAATCACCACCACCTTTCCAAGAATACCAACAAATCTCCTTCCATTGTTCCTATGCACTCATGCATGCTAAAGCTCATGGGTCTGTGTTGGGAATTTTGAACCTGAAATTCCTTTGCAATATTGTAACAACTAATTACATAGAAGAATGTTCAACATGGGAAGATATGTAGTCTTTCATGAACCAGTAACCCTCGACGTCCTGCGTTAATGCCCAAAAGTATACAAAATGTTTGAAGACGCGGAGTGGGTAGCATATTTCAAGCGGTTGGATGGGTTTGACAATGATATTTACCTAGAATTTGCCTAGAATTTAATAGGAGCACATTCACATGTTATAGGTTTGGAGACTATTGTAACAGAAGTGGTTATATCCTCCATTACAAGGATTCCCACGACTGACAGAAAATGGTTAGGATGAAGGAAAGCCATTCCTAATGCAAAGACCAATTTCTTGGAGGAAGGAGAGAAAGTGCATCCTAGAGGACGTGGCACAGTAATAGAGTCTTTACCTCAACCTTGGGACCAGGTTGTTGTTTTCTTGAAGAAATATATTACATGTGAAGGTAGGTTCAAGGTTGTTTACACATATGATTTTGTTTTGTTGTCACACCTTCGTCATGGCTCATTGATAAATATGCATTATTATTTGTTAGAATATTTTCATAATATGGCACATTATGTAAGACAGTCTTGTTTTCCCCAAGGTTTTATCACACGCCACTGTTTAATAAAATTAATAGTGCTAAAAGCCTTGGAACTACAAAACCAAACATGGACTCAATTAATTTCTAGGGGAGCGGTAGAAGTTGATGAAAATGATGGAAATGAATCAGAAGAGGAGGCAGGAATTAGTGACAGGAGTATTTCAGACAGGGAAAGAGAGGAAAGAGAAGGAATTAATGAAGAGTTGGGACAAGATAATGTTGTTGGAGAAATAGGACAGGGCAGTGGTCATGTATAAATGAGGGATAACCCTAGAGTTTTGATTGCATAATATGTACATATGGAAGATCTTGGAGTGAAGATGGAGGAATATCTACACCAAAACCCTGAAAAATCACCTACCATTATAGCAGAGAAAAATGAGCAGCTGATAGAGGAGAATGAACCATCAGATTAAAAAAAAAAAAAAAAGTGTGGAAGAACCCATGGAAGAAATGAGGGAAGGATAAGATAAAGAGATTCATTATGGAGATGCAGTGAAGGAATTAAGTCTCGATCAGCAGAGGCCATCGTTGCCTGAAAGGGTAGAAACTCCACCAGAACATATTTTGGAGGTTGAAATAGTGATTCCAAGCGAGAATGTAATTGAGTTGTAGGAAGAATCATTTGCTTTGCATGATGATTCTTCCCATGTTTCCCCTGATTATGAAGTTGAAATTTTCTCATAGAAACCTCCTCAAACAGTGCCAAATTTATTAAGGAGGAAGAGGCCATTGTCAGTGTTTCCATAAACTTTCCCAAGTATAAGGAGAAGAACCATGGTTGTTGTCGCGGCAGAAGCAATTAAACCGAAAATGGAAGAAATTGAGATTCTTGTGTTGTGTCCTCTTTCACCCACTATTACACAAGATCCAATGGGTGATGAACAACAACAAGAATTTGTTATTGTAACACAAGAACCAGTTGAAAACCTTAGCCTAAATCAAAGAGTTGTCGAAACACAAGAACATGTTGTTGAAATAGGTAAAAGTCAGATTCATGCCCTGTTATTTGAGAATGATCAATTGAAAAGAGAAGTTCATAGCATTACGAGGGAATTGGAAATGTTAAAAGAATAAAAGGGATCCCAAAGGCCTCTGCCTCGTGATCTGGATTTATTAGTGCAAGAAACCCATCCCTTAGGAGGACAAATTATGCCATCAGAGGAGGTTGAAACACATAAAACATTTAAGGAATATTTTTGTCCTAAGTGTGGGGATATTTATATATTGGTTGGGTATGAGGTGGCCCTTCTTGAGCCCTCAACTTTGGGACTAATCAGAAGATAGGAAGATCTACTTGAGGCAGTACAAAGAAATAAAGCCACTACCACACAAGAGCTAGTGTCTAAGGAAGAAGAAAAGAAGATTGTTGAAACACCTGAGAATGCCACTATAACACAAGAACTAGTGGTACCTGATTTAAATACACAGTCTAATAAGGATATACATGAAATTTTCACTGTAAAACAAGAACCACTGATGGTTAATACTGTTAAACTAGCCCAGGTTGAGAGTACCACTGCTACACAAGAACCAACGGTACCTAATTTAAATAAAAAAATTGATGAGGTCGCAGAAGAAGCCATTGTCACAAAAGAACCATTGGTTGAGGAAGAGTAATTACCACAGCAATATAAAATCATTTTTACATAAGAACCAGTGACACAAGCTCAAATTCCTCTGGAAATCAGTGATGAGGATTAACAGGAAGTTGACCATTAGGACACATAAGATAATACTATATTTTTGCTCGGAGAGATTGATAAATGGAAGAAATAGGTTGCCATGTTTGGAGAAGGAATGATTCTCGTGTTAGCCCATAGAAAGGAAATACAAGACCTCAAGGAGAAATACGATGAATTTTTTACGTCTCATAAATTTAAATGGGAAGAAATGAAGTAGGAATTGGGAGAGTTGAAGAAGTTGCTAGCTAAGTGCCAAATTCTGGAACGGGATAAAAATCAAATTTATTTGTTAGAAAAAGAGTTTTTGAGATGTAGAATCCCTTCTCCCTCATACCCAATATTACTTAATGAATAGTTAACACTTTTTAATATTAAATCTATTAAGGAAGGAAGGCCTTATAAACTTATTAGTGCCTCTGAGTTTTTAGAAATTTTCTCCCAGAGTGATTTCTTAGATCATCATTTCTTGTCTGAGATTTATTTGCATGAAAAGGCATGCCTATTGGATATAAAATTTAATCATGTTCCTTATGTAGGAGATGTGCAGCTGAGATCCTTCACTTATTTTGTGAACAATCAGGAAAAATGGTGGAAGACCTTCCACACAATCAAGAAGAATGAAGGAGAAGCAACATTATGGATTAGGGGTGAACCACACACTCCTATTATTTTTTTTACATTGGCATCTACTCTCTTCATCTTACAGGACTAGAAAAGTGGCGGACCTTCAAAGGTTTGCCACAGATTCTTTTGTTAAAACAATTAATGGTCAGAAATTGTTTGCACTAGAAAGTAGAACATTTAGATGGGAAGCATCCTCTCTAGCCTTGAAGACCAAGGATCCCTACAGTCATGATAATTTTACCTATGATTTGTCTCAGGTTCCTATCCATATGGAGTGCATTAAGACTTGTGTTCCACAATGATTGGGGATGAAATTTCATTTCCCTCTTATTTGGATGCTAACATAGAAGTATTAGCATAAGTACAGATTGACTAAGAAGACTGAAAGGGAATATTGGGCATAAGTGATTTATTCTAGGGGCTACATGAATTTAGAAGATAATGTTGCATCACCCTACAATATTTCTAATCTGCATTGGAAAAGTTCATTCCTCGAATCAAACTCTAATTCTGAGTGAGTGAAGTTGCATGGGGACATGCACTGGTGCAATTGGGGGGAGATGTTGGGTGCTAAAATTGCCCCTTTTCCTTATCATTTCCATGCCATTTTCATCTCATTCTCTTGTATTAATTCATCCTTGTACCATATTGTTTACATTCCCTATGAGAACATCAATATTGTTCCATGGAGAAGGTACAATTCATTATCCATTCTGTTATGTTAATTCATAGTTTACTTGTAAACTAGGATGATGTTTCTTGAATCCTAATTTGGGTAATTACAGATGAATTAATAAGAATGAATGCAGTCTGCAGATATGTTGGTTTTGAAACACCTGGATGAAACACGCATGAAGCATACTATGGCACCACCGATTAAATCTCCTCATGGATATAACATATCCAACTGGCAGAGGGCAATCTTCTGGAATTAGCATAGCTTATCTAGGGAATTGTGCATCTTGCCACATCATTGGATAAAAATTGGAGTGTTGATTTCTAAGTTTCTAATTTTTGTTATTGTAATCTTAATAGTATATTTTTTAAGAAGTTGTGAACATCTTGAGAATCAAAAGATTCTCAAGACTATTTGAACTACTATCAGTTTCATTCTATTTTGAGAACAGGGCATGGTTTAAAATGTGTACATAGTGTTTACGCTAGGGAGATAGTCCTTGTTTTTCAATTGAGCACTGGAGAATTAACATTGTATCTGGAAAGATGGGGAGTTTACACTAACAATGATCATATCAGTGACTAGGAACAAATAAATTTTGAAGTTGTGGATGGTGAACCATAATAGTCTCATACCATTGATTCAGAGGACGACGAAGATGTGGTTTATGGGAGGAGTCAGTAGCACCAACCAACAAAAATTGCCTTCTCTGATGGAATATTGGAATGACTGTGTTGCCTCCAAGTCGAAAGATGCAGATATGGAAGCTACGGTGCATGAATCCTTTTCCCCTTTGATCAGAACTGCAAAATGATACAGTTATGGGCACATTCAACATCCCTGCGTCGCCCAGGAAAATACCAACTTCATCGACATGGAGAGTTCGGACACCTATTAGAGAATCAGTGCATTGTTGAATCAAGAAACGTGAATCAAGCTAGGGTTTTTGCAAGGCGGGGAAGGTTAGGAAAAAACGATGGTTTGCAAGGATTGAAAGAAACCCACCATCAACCGGCATATAAATGTTTGAAAATGAATGGCCTTCCCTCATTGTGTCGCATATTGCTCCAAGACTAATGAAGGATTTCCCCTTTTTGTAAATACCATTGTTGGTTCTTCTCTATGTTTTCATGCTTATGAGTCACACTCTGTTTTTGAGATCAAAGTCCAGATCCACCTAGCGACAAGTATTCTGCCTTGATTTCAACGACTCATCTTTGAAGGTCGGAATATTGTTGATGGTTCTCTGTTGCGGGTTTATGGGAATCTAAAGAATGAAACCATTTCTCTCATTTTGCATCTGTGTGGAGGAGATCCATCCTCCACTCAACCAAGCTCTTACAAGAACGTCGTGAAAACAGAGATTTCCGCTCCTTCGAGGTCCAAGGTCAAAAATTCCAGAGAAAAGGAGTTGTTTGTCTCTTCCTTCATTGTGGAGAAGTCCGCAGAACCTCCAACAACAGAGGTCGAATATCCCCATGTCTATGGATCCACATTTATCTACCAGCACAAATCCCTCATCTGTCGTTTCAACGGACTATGGCCCTCGGCTTCTGTGTTAAGAGAATGGGTAAATAAGACCTGGTCATCAGGTCATGATCTATTCTTTTGCTCCAAAGGGTTCTTCATTATTAACTTTTCCAAAGAGGCGAACTGCCAACGCGTGTTGGAGCAAGGTCCATAGTTTTGGGGCAGATTTGGTCTTTCCATGTAGAGATGGTTCCCTGATTTCAAACCGTTGATTATGACTGCTAAGACTACATCGGTCTGGGTAAGACTCCCCAATTTACCTTTTCATTTTTATACTCTAGTGTTTTTACCTACCTTGGGAAATATGTTGGGTAGGTTTATCAAGATTGACACAGACTGGATAACGAAAGGCTTTGTCTCTTTCACCTGCATATGCATTGAAATCGAGCTCAGTCAACAAATATCAGATAGGATTCTTATAGATTGGAATGAGGATGATCCTTACATGAAATTGATCAATTATGAGAGCATTGCCTTCAAGTGTTTCTCTTGTCATCAAATAGGGCACCTTTAGGCATCCTTTCCTTTATCCCCAACCCCATTCTCATCCCCTGGAGCATGGAAAATGGATAATGGTTGGCAAGACCCTAAAAACCGAAAAATCCGCTCGAACTCTTCATCTGAAAACAAGCAACATCACAAAGACACCTCAACTACTCAACCTTCTAAAGAACCATCGCAGTCTCCAACAAATGCGTAGAATCCAACCACAGACCCAAAACACCATCCTTTGGCTTCAGCACAATATCCTAAAGCTTCAAAAAATTTGACTCTGAATCCCACAGTTCAGCATTTGCACACTCCCTCGAAAAGGATGAATCAAATGACATGATCATGGCCACAACCCCGCTGTCAAGGACTCAAAAACTTCCTCATGAATCAAAAAATTCATACAATGATAAGGAAGCACCCTTAGCCTCCGCAGCACAAGATTCTCGCATTTCCTTAGATCATCTAGCTTTGGTGGCGAAGGTTTCTAAGGCTACCAGTTCCTTTGGTTGGATTGATGTTCATAATAAAAAAGGTAGAAAGGATCCTTTTCGGTCAACACAATGATCGGACCCTTTATCCTTGTCTTTGTATTGTTTCATCTTGTTATGCCCATGTACTCATTGTGGTTCTCTTTTAGCATAGGTTAGCCTTCAATGTTCCCATGTTCTCCTCCTAGGGGGTCTTTTTCTATCAACAAGTCTATGTATCACTTTATACTTTTTTCTTGGTTGAATAGAAGGGTTCTCATCTAGTTTATTTACAACAAAAAAAAACATTGTATCTGGCAATTTAATCTCTTAATAAGAAGTGGCAATGTTCATCTGAATTTATGTTAGTGATTAATTATTTTTAGTTTTTTTTACAGGAATCTTTGTTTGGAGGCAAGGTCCCACCTCCACACAAAGCTCGCCTAAGGCCTCCATCGATTGTTAGTTTTCTCTTACTATGCATGTCACATGATAAATCAACAACGTAACCTTTGTCTGCAGTTTGTATGATTAATGTTGTTGAAGCAGTAATTATTTTTGGACTGATGTTGTTGAATAAATTGCAATTGTTGTTATAACAGTTTGTTATCTTGAAAGTGTAATATTTCCCAAATGGTTCAATTATTCCCTGATGATTAGTATTGTCGTTACACCTCAACCATCTCACTGAATGATATCATAGATTAAAATTTAAGTTCTCTATTGTTTGTTTCTGAGCTAGATCTAGACGAAGGTGTGATTGTGGATTTATGATTTAATTAAGTTACAATTTCTTTGAAGTGTGAATTTTATTTATGCAATCATAGAGTATATATTTTGAGAGGATTTAAATTCTTGCAAAATTAATATAGATCTTTTAATTCATTTCATCTAAGTGGTTTATTTTCTGCAAGGAGTGGTTTAGTGGTGAAGGATTAATTCAGCAGTTAGATTTAGATTTGTTCAATGAGAAGGAAATATATAATAGTCTCAACAATTATCAGAGTTTGAGTAGTTATTGATTATCTTGGGTGATTGCATATGAATTAGTGTCATAAGACTCAATGTTTATGCATAGACTGTGCTTGATTTCCTTTGAAATAACCAGACTAGATTACAAATCATTTCATAACATTTTTATTGAGAGGATACATGTAAAGTTATTTTATTGATGAAATTAAAATTAGAAATGCATTAGAGGAATGTTGGTCTCATTGGCAATATATGTCCTACGATGACTGTGTAGGAATATAGTAGGCCAGTACATAGACCATTTTTCTCTTCTCTTAGCAACTCGTGGCTCATTACTTTTATGAATACCAACATGTCTTCTCAAAGAAAATATAAATAAACATAATATATTCTAAATGGCGAAGATTTTTAAGTCATTATACAAAGAGAAAGGAAATAAAAGTACTTTTCCATGAACTAGAAGCATCAAATGAGAACTAGAACCATTCAAGGGACTAACACAATCTTTAATAAAAATAAAACCAAAGTTCCAAAGATGAAAAAATGGTCCCAATGCAAACAAAAAACAAACCATTAAATTTTTCCAAGATATCAAAGTTACAAATCCAAGAAGTTTCATGTACTTGAGTCTTGAATGAGTCCATTCTTGCTTAGTGAAAGTCTTGTTAATTAGTTATTTAGTCTTTAATACTAGGACACTATCTATGTGAAGAGATAGGTCTCAACTTCATCAAATACCAACTTCATTTCCTGTCACAGATAGGAAAAAAAGAATGTCTTAGTTAACTATCAAACCATCAAACTTAAAATAGCTTCAATGTTACACTGTTTAATACAAAATAGAGAACCTATTTTTACCTTAAATGCAATCTCAAATTTACAGATGGTAATCTTGCTCCCATAAAGAATTACCTTTTTCCAACGTACTCCAAAATAGAGGAACAATTAAGTCAATAAACTAATAAGAATCACATCACATGTGTCATTCCATTCATTATTTCTACAACACCAATCATCAATGGAACATCTAAGACAATATAAGAGTCCCCTCATGTATAATGGTTTAAATAGCATCTTGGGGTATATTAATGTCCTAGTTCACATCAACATGTCGACCCTCACTTTCTATATTCTGAACAGGAAAATCTGTAGATGAACAATTATTATGATCCTCTGAAAGATTATCTTCCATATCAAGTTCATTAGAGGAATTTGTTGTGTTGTATTCTCCCCTTCTATGACAATCTAATTGACAAAGAGCTAGTGCTCTATCGAATGGAAAATTGTTTATGTCATACTTTGTTACATATAAAAGTAAACATGTATTCATATGTTTATCAAGATTGTTCCTCAACTTTGACTTCAATAATGATAGTGCACTAAAAATTCTCTCATCCTCCACCGATCCCAAAATCATGGTTTGACATAAATCTACTAATTTGAAATATTCTAACATGTTTTCTTCTAGGTATTGGCTTTCACCTAATTTAGTCAATAATCTTGTTATTGCACCATCTTCTAGAGGTTTCTCCAAAACACAATATTGATCTAACATTGTCTGAACAAAGAGATTGTCTTTTTTATACAACTTTAATTAATCTAATACACCTTCAATTTCTTCTCCTTATACATTAAGATTCTTGCCAAATTGGTGCACTAAAATTTTTAATTTTTCTAAAATGCCAACTCTTTTAGCCTCTCTATTTTGTTCAGGGTTCCAATATTGAGGGTATACCACAGACATGGCCTCCAATAATTCATCTCAGGGAAACTGTTCCCTTATCTCTGATGCTAGTGATTTTGAAATTTCTATCAACGTGTGCTTCACTGAAATCACAACATTGTTGAATTGTTCTCTTGAGACATGGCACTCTTCAGTGATTCATCCCATCTAACTAACATAATGAAATGGAACCATATACCTGCTCATTGCCATACATAGTATTCATTTTCCATCAAAGTTCAAATAATTTTCAATGTTTTCTATATCGATGATAGTAGATCCACCTTTAAATGTTGGACCTGTGAAAGACTCTAGCATTGTATACAAATTATCTAATTGAAGACATGTTAATTTTTTTGTATGTATTTATTCTGCAATATACATTTTAGGACTGAGACATTTTCACAAGGACATTCATTTCATAAAGCATAGGAAGAATTCCAACCAATGTTAATAATGTCTCGATATCAGTTAATCGAAATAGAAGATCTTGAGCTTTGTCTACACTGAAGCGGTGTTCATACATCACCCCTACTAAGGATCGATACTCACTAAATAGTCTTTGAGCCGGTGGTCCATTCAATGAGATCCATATTGTATCAACATATTTTAGTAGTTTTTTCTCCATCTATAACACCCTCAACAAATTGTTGAAACTCTTTAAATCGCTTGGGACTACGACAAAAGTATGCATGAGTTTCAAGTACAAGATCTTCAACTTTTGAAACCAGTGGAAACTTGCTTACTATTTTAAATGCAAGATTCATTTTATGATCCATACAATGAATACTAATCATAAATGGTGAAGATAATAGTTGTAGTTTGACACAAAGGCCATTCATTTTCCCTTGCATGATTATTGCTCCATCCTACGCCGACACATACCAACTTTTTTGCAATCACTAAATGATCCATACCACCATTTTCCTTCAAAGTCTTGATGACAAGTTCATAAATATTTTGAGCTGTAGAATTATCCCTCACTTTATCAATCCCAAGTAAATATGAATGCCTAACATGATCATTAACCATATAAATGTTCATGCAGATCCATGAAGATCAATAGATGTAACTTCATCCAAAGACAATGAAAAAAACCTAGCATTTGCAATCTTCTCTTTCAAATTATATTTTTCTACTTGAACTAGATATTTTCCCATTCCCAACCACTTGTTACTGACCAATGTGAAGATGGAAAATATGATACTTCAAGAAAAGATATAAATTTCTTGTAATCTGGATAATCTGTCATAGGACAACCTCTAGAAAAAATGTGAAATATAATGCTTAATTGCATCATCTTGGATAACAAATTTATTTCCATCATCTTTCCAAATAGAGATGTGATGGTTCCTCCACTTTCCTTGAGTTTTCTCTTACTGATTAAGTATTTATTATATTTATCTTCATATTTGACATGTCGACATTCCTCAAAAGATTTCCCTCTAATAATATATTTATCCTTGCCATTTACAATTTCCTTATCATACACCTTTCCTGCATGCTTCTCTATTGTATCTAACTTCATCTGCAATTTTAATGTCTTTCCAAGTTTCCAACTACATATAATGCATCTAACTTCTTGTGAATCATCTTTCTCATTTGTTGGAGGTATTGGTTCAATAAATGGAAATTTTGAGACCCATTCTTATTGGAATTGTCTCCCTATGTCCCATTGGATTTTTTTTCCTTTTTCGTGATTGTGAATGGTTTGTATTTCCTTCCAAGGAAAAACCTTCAACATTGTTATTGTCAATTTCTAGTGAAATTTCATTCATCAAAATTTGATCTTTAGAGGAACCTATCTCATCATCTATTATGAATTATTAGATGCATTCTCATAAGAGTTGACATCTCTTTCACTGATCCGTTGCTCAAAAGATATTGAATCATGAAGAGAATATGGATTATTGGATTGAGGCTTTTGAAACTATGAAATATATCCCTTTCTTTTGAGGTTTTCTTGCCACGATATTTGTTTGACATCTCACTGAAATTTTCACAATTAGAATTTCAAATCGATCTAGAAACCAAAAGTGAAACCTGCACGAGAAAAATAATATAAAATTAGTCATCCATTTGGCAAGTCAACAAAAATGCAATAGATATATAAATTTTAAGAACTCAATTATTCTCAACAAAACCAACAATACTTATCTAAAAAGAAATCACTTTAGCATACAACAAGTCATTTTCATCTTGCATATTATTATTGGCTTAAAATAACGCCACATCAATAAAAATCCATTTTTAAAAACTATTTTTCATGTGATAGGTTGGTTTTAGGTTGATAATCTGTTAAAAATTAGAAACTTAGGCCATACAGTTGATATATCATCCTATATCAATTGTGATGATATATTAGGATTTTCCTAATATGCCATGTCAAACAGTGATGATGATTTGTAAATTTGTAAATTCACCTACAAATAATATCTATAGAGTACATTCACCTACAAACACATATTACTGATAATATGAACAACAAACTTGCAAATCTAAAAACAGTAAACTAGACACATGCAAGAAGCATCCCCAAAACTTAATCTTGTTGCTTAATCAAATGGATAATAGTGTCTGAGTTAATGCATCCCAATTGGAGAATGGTTGTGGCATGTATGCATGTACAACTACACTGAGCACTCCTAGTATCCTCCTTAAACTTTGCACTCTCACTCAACTCCTCATGCATGCACACTAACTACCTAGGGATTGGATCCCTTCTCTAAGAATAGATCATGCATTTGTGTAACTGAACTGAACTGAAATCTAGACTCATAGAAAACTTAACTGAATTGGCAATTACTAAATCTGGAACAACAGTGAACTAAGGTGAAAAAACATATGCCCATTTTTCTGCTTGCTAAATTTTGAATTTTCAATAAGCCTCACTTTCAACCATTCAAGCATGGGATTTATGGTGGAAAACCTCTAACTAGCACAAGGAAAGAGAGTATGAGAGGGAGCATACTTCCATTCATCGTAATTGGGAATCTAGTCAAGGTGTATGCAGGTTGAAAGAGAAGATAGTGAAGGGAAGAAATCCATTTTTCTACTTGCTAAATTTTGAATTTTCAATAAGCCTTACTTTCGGCCATTCAAGCATGGGATTTATGGTGGAAAAGTTAAAACCTATATAATAACTGGAAAATTGGGGATAAGTTCCTTGCATGTAGATCCTAGCTACAAAAATTCATGGAGAGTCTCTACATTGTAGGAGTAACACTTTCTATCTCCATTTGATTTCATGAGTACATGATTATTTGAAGTTTACAACTTGAATTGGCATTTGAAAGTAGATTTAGTAAGGTTGGTTTGGGACCTGGGTTCTTATGTGTTTGGTTATAATTGGGTTGAAATAGTAATATATGGTCACTGGTGAGTTAGGAAAAACCTGGAGTGGACTATGGGAAATTTTGGTTAATTGATTTTCATGGTGAAAAATGGTCATACGGATAACTATTTTTCATTATTTTTATGTTATTAGCATAGTAAGCAGTACAATATGATATAGGCTATCACAACAGGTTGAGGAAATGTTTGTATGAAATTATAATACCAACAACTTAGTATACTGTATGAGGATGCATATGAAGTGTTTGTAGAAATGTATGCATTAGATTTTTCATTCTTGCTCATTGTTCAGCACAAACTCACTCTAGGCATGCCGCATCTATCTAAAACTATCTATAACTATGTTTATCTCGATGTGTAACATGATGTTGATACTGCAATATCCACACAACTACAGGCATGCATTTGAATGGAATTTTCTCTATTAAAATGGATTTAGGAATGTAAAATTGTAGCTTTGTGGGCAGAATTGCATTACTTTTTCTTTGGATTATATTCTTGCTTGAAAATATAGTATGATCAGTGGGTGCTCTGTCACTTGTGCATGGAAACACAAAAGCATTGGGATTTGGGAAACACGGTGTTGAAACACCGTGTTTTAGCATCGGGTTGTGAGAATGATTTAAATACGCCGAGGTAATTTATCCAAACTGTGGGTAAGCTAAAAAAATTAAACACAGTCTACAAAACTATTGATCTACTCCAATCAATAGCCCAAACAATCACTCGTCATGACCTGAAGCCTCTGATATCCTAGAGGTTGGAGACTAGGTGGGATCTATCATTGTTACTGATCGAGATGACATGTGTGCATGGAAACACACAAGCAATGAGCATTGGGAAACAATGTGTTGAAACATCGTGTTGAAACACCATGTTTCAGCACCAGCTTGTGAGAATGATTTAAAAATGCCAAGGTAATTTATCCAAACCGTGGGTAAGCTCAAAAACTTAAAGTCTTAAACACAGTCTATAGAACTACTGATATACTCCAATCACTAAGCCAAACAATCACTCTTCATGACCTGGAGCCTCTGTTATCCTAGAGGATGGGTGGGCTCTATCACTGATCAAGATGACACTTGTGCGTAGAAACACACAAGCAATGAGCATTGGGAAACACGGTGCTAAAACACTTTGTTTCAACACTATCTTGTGAGAATGATTTAAAATCGTCTAGCTAATTTATCCAAAATTCAAACTGTGGGTAAGCTCAAAAACTTAAACACAGAACTGTTGATCTACTCCAATCACTAACCCAAACAATCACTTGTCATGACATGAAGCCTTTGTTATCCTAGAGGCTAGATGGGATCTATCACTGATCAAGATGACACTTGTGCGTGGAAACAAACAAGAAAATTGCAATGAGCATTGGGAAACACGATGTTGAAACACCGTGTTTCAGCACCAACTTGTGAGAATGATTTAAAAACGCCTAGGTAATTTATTCAAGATGTGGGTATTAGGTAAGCTCAAAAACTTAAACATGGAAGTATTGATCTACTCCAATCACTAACCCAAACAATCACTCGTCATGACCTGAAGCCCCTATTATCCTAGACCCTGGGTGGGCTCTATCACTAATCAGGATAACCCCTACTAGCATATGCACTAAATGAATGCCCAAAACAACTTTGCTACTAGTAGAGCGGAGAACCATGAGCCCATAACTGATAAGATATTAAGATTATCCTTGAGTTTCAGAGAGGGATCAGAAGCCACTTACCCGATATCAAGGTGCTACAGGCTGGAAACCAAAAATGTTGACACAAAGCGATCGGGAAGATGGCAAGAACTCGATGCTTTCTCCTCCTGTAATTTGCAAATTTTGACGATAGAATTTCGAGTTGGAACTTGTCCTTTGATGATTTCAAGCTAGGTGTGGCTAAAGATTTGAAGGGGAACCACTTAGATCTATTAATATTATGAATCACCATCAAATTGGGGAAAAACAATTCGAAACCCACAGCCAAATTCATGTAAAAATTCAAAATCGGGGGCATCCTCTGTAAAAACTCCAAATCGGTGGGCAAAAAATCCATAAGGCCAATGGCCATTCCCAAATCGAGGCGAATCATGGTCCTTGGCCCTGTGAAAAATCTAAAACTGTGGGCTAAACCTTGGAAGATCAATGGTTACTCCCATAAATCGGACAAAAGGGAGGATCGACCGCCATTTTTCCAAGGCAAAAATGTAATTAATATTTAAAATTTGACCATCATTTTGGGGCTAAATATATAATTAATATTGTTTTAAAAATAAAGGGTGGGGCGAATTGGGATTAATATGGTTTTTTTTCTAATATTTAAAATTCGCCCTACCAAAATTTGAAGGGGCTAAATTTCGCCCATGGGCCAAATTTCTTCCCTAAAATTTTTCATGCTCGGGTTCATAAGGAGTTTTCTTCTTCCCGAAGAGATAAATCTAGCTACGGCTAATAAGCATTTGTCCTTGCATATACTTCGAGGACGAAGCTTTTGAAGGAGGGATGACTTGTAATATACCTTATGTATATTACAATGTTTATTATTTACTAATTAAATCATTAATGTAATAATTATACTTTTAATGTAAAACCACGTTTTTTTAAACAAAAAGATGTGATTCTACTCATTTACAACGTTGTACATTGAATGAATAAAACGACAAATAATAAATATTAAATATATATTTTATATAAATCCATTCCATGCTTCCACCCACCTTGGGGTCATACTAGTTTCTTAATTAAAAACAAAAGCTCAAGGTTTTACACAACTAAATTAAAATATGCAGCAAAACATGGAAGAAGGGGATAACCAATGATGGTGGAGAAAAATCCTAAAGTTAACATGTCCTCTTAAATATTGGAATTGGAAGAAGGGGATAACCAATGATGGTGGAGAAAAATCCTAAAGTTAACATTTCCTCTTAAATATTGGAATTTCTAATATAAAATTCTTGGATGGATAATGGTTAAAAAAAACTTACATGGGCGAGTATGTTGTATGATATGTAAAAAGTATTGAGAATCAATCAACTATTTATTTTTACAACTTTAATATTCAAATTGACACTTCTGGATTTCAAATTTAAAATTTCAAAATTAATATTGAATTTTTTTTTAATCAAAATTCATATTCAAATTCAGAATTTCAAAATCGATATTTTTAATTTAAAATTTATATTTTTATATTTGAAATTATTCAAAATTCATAACTTAACTTTCTTAGTTTAGATTTTCTTTTTATTTAATTAAAATTGAAATTTAATATTAAAAAACCTCTAAAGATAAAGGTAATAAATTCAAATCAAAATTGACATTTTTTTAAATCAAAATTTATATTCAAAGTCAAAATTTAATCAAAATTCATACTCAAATTTAGAATTGAAATTTTCTTTTTATTTAATTAAAATTAAGATTTAATATTAAAAAACCTCTAGAAATTGAAAATTTCTTTTTATTTAATTAAAATTGAGATTTAATATTAAAAAACTATAGAAATTAAAATTTTCTTTTTATTTAATTAAAATTGAAATTCAATATTAAAAAACCTCTAAAAATAAAATTGAAATTTAATATTAAAAAACCTATAGAAATTGAAATTTTCTTTTTATTTAATTAAAATTGAGATTTAATATTAAAAAACCTCTAAAAATAAAGGTAATAAATTTAAAATTCATACTCAAATTCAGAATTTCAAAATCAAAATTGAATTTTTTGAAATTCCTCTAGGGATAGACTTAATAAAAGATAAATTCTCTTATGAAGGAATGCAATAGATCATAAAAATAATTTTTTTTAAATACATATTAGCAATTACAGTAAATATAATATATTTTTTAAATACATATTAGCAATTACAGTAAATATGAACCTATTTTTATCCAGTAAAAATAAACGCCGTTGCCGGGGATCGAACCCGGGTAATTCAGAATTTCAAAATCAAAATTGAATTTTTTGAAATTCCTCTAGGGATAGACGTAATAAAAGATAAATTCTCTTATGAAGGAATGAAATAGATCATAAAAATATTTTTTTTAAATACATATTAGCAATTACAGTAAATATAATATTTTTTTAAAATACATATTAGCAATTACAGTAAATATGAACATATTTTTATCCAGTAAAAATAAACGCCGTTGCCGGGGATCGAACCCGGGTCACCCGCGTGACAGGCGGGAATACTCACCACTATACTACAACGACAAAGTTGTAATTTTGGCTAAGTAAATATAGTATGAAATAATGTGACAGAAATGTAGTTAATTTGGATGCTTAGATTTTGGGTAGTTAATTTGTAGATCTTATTGTGAGATCAAAAAAACGGTTTCAACTTAAATAGTATTTTAAAAAATCTATATTTAAGTCATAGTTAATAGTTAAAGTTATCTCCCCTAAATCATATACATTTTAATAAAATTTAAATTTAATATCATACATAAATCCAAATCAACTACAATAACCTTTTTACTGAAAAATAAAATAAAATAATTATAATTATCAATACAACTTAGAAATACAATTACAATTTTTATCATTAATTCAATCTGGCATTTCTCTCCATTGCTATCGTTCATGCACTACACATTTACAGTCCAATCAAGTATATGCAAATAATTCAAGGTTTATTTAGAAACTTCTTAAATGTAAAAAGTTTATTATTTTTCATTTTCACTGGATTGTCATCTAATATGTTAAAAAAAAATATTCATTGTCAGTTAACACAGGTAACTAATCTTCAGGTTGCCAAGGTGCATAACTAATCTTCATTATCAATTATCAATTAACATAAGTAAATAATAATCTTTTCAATAATAATATATTGAATTTGTGATTTTAAAATTTATTAACTTGTAATTTTGTAATTTATTGCAAAGTTTTAATAACAGTGCCATCTATCAACTAAATTAACACCTCACATAATAAAACTAAGAACAAAAACAATATAAAGAAGGAAATCCATGCAATGATGAGCCTTATTATTCATTTTTAACAACTGAAAGTGTCAGTTCATCAACCCTAACATTCTTTGTATACCCTAAGATTTTATTCAACGCAAGATAAATGCAAGTAAACAATTATTATTCTAATGCCAACTACATAAGCATTAGACTAACAGAGAATGGCATGGGCAAGCAATGCTCAACGATAATCTTTGAAGCAAGGAAGTGAACTTGCCAATGGTCTTTAGAGCCAACGCCCGGGATAGAGAGCTTCAAACCCCATAGTAAACGCGAATGCCAATTATTTGTCCACAACCAAACGAAAAAACAGGTAAACCCCAACCAACAACAGAATTACAATGGCAATATTTACCAGCTAGGCAAAATAAATAAGAAGTTTGGCATTTAAAGATTTTGCAGTCAAAGTTAAAACTAATCCAAAACTAATCATACTAAGATTATTAATCTAAATTACATTATGACTATTATGATTAACTATGAAAACCTACATACTCAAATGTGTAACCTAAATACAAATATTCGATCTATATCCATGCCAATTACAAATGTACAAGAAGTATTCATCATCAAAAGATACAATGGAATGACAATCTCTGCAACCTTAACACAAAACCAAAGAGACACACCATGCATGCTACTCTCTATTTTCTTTTTCAATGAGCTCAATCACAGCAACAATCTTCACCATTCAACAACAAAGAAAAATCCCAACACTCCGCCATTGAGCATATAGCGCAAACATTGCCCACCATCTGAACATGCATGCCTACCGTCGGACCAACAAACTAAAACATATTTGGATCATCGAAATTATCAACTCAAAATGAAAAAATTCCCAACCTATGTATGTCTATTAAAAGAAGTGTATAGCTTTTATATTCATAATCACTTGTGGTGTTGAGGAAGAAACCTTGACAGTTTTACCAAACAAGCAAGTGAACTGAACAATGTGAAAATGTCTTATAAAGAAATGAAGCAGAAAGCAGTAGAAGAAAGGCAGAATGCTAAAAATGAAATATCAGTTATTTCTTATTTGTTTGGTTCAATGAGAATGTGTTGATGTGAATAGTTTCAATAAAGTATATAAAGAAGAAAAGCCTCTCCCTAGGTGGCAACTTCCTAAGTTATTTGCTAAAGATATTTATGATGATATGCCCATGTTTCAATTACGTGCATCTTCTCAATTTAAGATCATTGGAACAGTATCTGAAGTCCAACAAAATGCATCTGATCATTGTATTATCCCTACCTTAGACCCTGATAAAATTAGGATTGACGAAAAAATATCCAAAGCAAACTTCTTACATCTCGGATGTATTAGAATAGGCATTGAACCTCTGCACGGAGATGGTATACCTGCATTCGCTCTTATTGTTGTGCTTGATAATCGTTTCAACAAATTTTTCCATGCTCTAATAAGAGTGGTACAAGGTGATCTTGTCAGAGGCCCTATATGGTTTGACTGTCATCCAAATTTCAGAGTCTCTGTCACTGACCCAAACCTCAAAGATATATTACAAGTTAAGGTTCTCACCAAAGGATATGATATGAAGCCTAGTTCTGAAAATATTGCAATCCATTATAAGTTGGCACTCAGATATACTAACACTCTATGTCCAACATTTTTGCATGCACCTGATAGAGATTCAGAGAGTTCTACCTTAGCATATACCTTTGCAGACAATGACAAACTTGTTCCCCAAGCCATTTCATGGGAACAATTAGACTTTCCTACTGAATGGGTAGTGCGGGCTCCTAAGCCCTCACCCCAAATTACTCTCAATAATGCAGATATTGTAGAAGATCATACTCAAGTAGTCATTCAATTTCCTCCAAGAAGGTTTGTCTCTTCTATGTTATCATATCCCGCAACTAGACCTGAATGTTCTCACACTCCCATTTTTCAATGGCCACCCATTCCAGGACTCATCCAATGCTCTTTATGCTCTGCTCTTGTCTCTAACCAGTCTTCTCAGAGAAACCAACGTGGTGAATCATTTTTAAACTTTCCATCTACATCTTATTTTCCATCTCCAAATTTTGAAGGCATAGATCCACCCATTTTTACTCATGAACCCATCTGGATGGCACCACCTTCTATTCTTCCAAGACAATGTCCTCTATGCCATAAGATGGTCAATACCCAACCTCAAGTATGCTCTCCTATACATAAAAACCATAATCCCATAAGTGATTATCCTCCAGCCTCTATGTCAAAAGAAAGTTGTTCTCATCCAAAATGTTCTGATACAGCAGACATATATTTTCCACATGAAAGCCATGTCTTCATGATGCATCATATTCCTGAGCTAGAAACAGATGATCCTAGACTTAGAGAAATATTTAGCTACTGTAGACCACCGAGAAATCCAAGATATGGATTAGGATATATTGAACAAACAGATGAAATAATTCCATCCTGCATATTTGAAAATCCATTACCCACAGGACTACAAAAACCATCAGTCCCAAAGATGCACAAATTATTTTCCCTTATGAATGGATGTCCTAGAAGAAGAGTAAACATAGAATTGATTAAGATAATTGTTTGCACTCTTTTCGTCAATGTGTGAGCAAAAAGTGAGTGCTTACATGCCTAGTTGGGCTCTGCTAGTCATGACAGTTGTATGGTAAAAGGTTAGAAAGAAAACAACTAAGCTATTAACAAGAATTAAACAAAAACTAA